>RJWJ010004177.1:0-78376 GCA_004363605.1 Indri indri
CAGTGGAGAAATCTGAATGTACCAGAGAGCAGAAGGCCTTAGTTCTGAGGTTACCAGGTGTGCTGATAGCATTGTGACTAGATAGGGAGAGTCATTTCAGAAGATGCATGCACAAGAATTCAGAGGCTAATTCCAAGTGCCAAAACACATATATAATTTCCTTTCACAAATGGTTCAGCAAAGATGTGTCAATATTTAATTGTTCAACAGAGGTGGAGAATACACCAGGCATTCACTGTTAATTCTTCATTAAGAATTATGAAGAGGCCAGGCGCGGTGGCTCACGTCTGTAATCCTAGCTCTCTGGGAGGCCAAGGCAGGCGGATCGTTTGAGCTCAGGGGTTCAAGATCAGCCTGAGCAACAGCGAGACCCCGTCTCTACCAAAAAAATAGAAAGAAATTAGCTGGATAAGTAAAAATATGTAGAAAAAATTAGCCGGGCATGGTGGTGCATGCCTGTAGTCCCAGCTACTCAGGAGGCTGAGGCAGGAGGATCGCTTGAGCCCAGGTGTTTGAGGTTGCTGTGAGCTAGGCTGATGCCACGGCACTCTACCCCAGGCAACAGAGCGAGACTCTGTCTCAAAAAAAAAAAAAAAAAAAAAGAATTATGAAGAAAAAGAATGCTATGGAATAGAGTAAGTACACCTGGGCCTAATCTCAACTCTTCCAATAAGCTGTGAAACCATTTCAGCCATTCTTCTTCCCACGTGCATAATTGGCAAAGAGCCATCCTGCCTCCTAGGTGACAGACAACCTGCTATCTTTGCTTCACAAACCAATATGCTTTTGACATTAGCCATGTACAATCCTACCAGCAGTGATGTCTCTAGGCCAGCTCCAGATCCAGAAGACAGTCATGTCAAAAATAAAAACCAACACAGACCTGGGTACGGGTGTCTCTAGATAGGTCACATTTTGTCCCCTTTCCACAATATGGTCCAGGCATATCTATCTGCTAGAGAACAGTTAAATTGCTGATAGAGGCACAGCGGCTCGTATTTAAGAGAATGACTACGACAACTCATCCACAGTGTCACAGGCAATCATATTTGACCACACACGATGTGACTGAGAACAACCTAGCTAAACTAAAAGAATGTGAGGAAGGACAGTGTGGCTGCCGTGGGAAACAATACGGTGGTTCCTCAAAAAATTAAACACACATACGATCCAGCATTTCCACTTCTGGGCATATACCCAAAAGAACTGAAAGCAGAGACTTTAACAGATATTTGTATACCCATGTTCGCAGCAGCATTATCCACAGTAAGTAAAAGGTAGAAACAAAATGATGTCCATGGACGGATGGAGAGACAAAACGTGGCATATACAAGCAATAGATTATATAGCCTTAAACAGGAAGAAAATTCTGATAGATGCTCCAACATGGATAAACCTTAAGCACGTTATGCTAAGTGAAAAAAAGTCACAAAAGACAAATATTGCATGATTCCACCTATATGAGGTATCTGAGTAGTCAAATTCATAGAAACAAAAAAATAGCGGTTACCAGGGGATATGGGATGGGGTTAATAGGTAATTAGCATCTAATGCACAGAGTTTCATTTTGGGAAGATGGAAAAGTTTTGGAGAAGGATGGTGCCGATGGCTGCATAATAACGTGAATGTACTCAATGCCACTAACTGTATTTAAAAACGGTGAAAAAGGCAAAACAAAGAAAACGTGAGGAAGGATAATGGGGAGGGAAAAGGATCAAGGTTCACGGAAGGTGGAAGAGGACCCACTTTCCCATGAACTCCCAACCTCTCATAACTCCAAGGGCCAGGACCAGGTACATACAGCTCCCCCATTTTACATATACGTGCAACACCATAATGCAACTCAGAGTTGATGAGAACAAGAAGAGGGAAAACATGTTCCTCATGCCCAGGTTTACAATCACGGCTGCTCTCATCTCCAGATCTCACCTTGAGCGCGAGCTGAAACTCCAGGAGTTTGGTGTAGCAGGCAGCTCGATTGCTATACAATTTGGCATCTCGTGGATTCCTTTTAATGGCTTCTGTATAATGCTTCATGGCCTGGGGATAGTCCCCTGGGTAAGGAAAACAAAGATTATTTTTTAAAAAGTATAAACCACCATCTCCCATCAGGCCCTGTTTCCCCCATAGTCAGGCATAGGAAGCACCACTCTTATCCAATAACTCCCACCCCAGTCTGAGCTGCGGGTAGTACCTTTCTGAAAACATTCATTGCCTTTGTTCTTCTCTTCCAAAGCCAAGTCAGGGTTTATGTAGGCCAGCCGCTCTTGCTCCTTCAGGATTTTCTCTGCCTAAGGAAAATAATTCTTGGGATAGTATTTAAACTCCCCAAAACATCTAAATACTAGTCTAAAAAGCCTGACTAGGATTTCAATTTTTAAAGAGTACTGCCGTCAAGGTGTAACATACATCACTTTGGTTGTAAAAAACGAGAGAATGTTAGGTTACACTGAGAACCGAAACACTGCACTAAGTCTTCAATATTAACATGTTTAAGGTTGAAATCTTGGCTAATAAAAACAAGAACTGCAAAAAAGCTAGATCATTTGCTACGTGTTATCAACATTAAATGACAGTAGCAGGCTGGGTGTGGTGGCTCATGCCTGTAATCTTAGCATTTTGGGAGGCTGAGGTGGGAGGATCGATTGCGTCCAGGAGTTCAAGACTAGCCTGAGCAACGTACTAAGACCCTGTCTCTAAAAAATAAAAAATAAAAAAATAGAAAAATTAGCCAGGCATGGTGGTGTGCACCTGTAGCCCCAGCTACTTGGGAGGCTGAGGGAGGAGGATCGCTCAAGCCCAGAAGTTTGAAGTTGCTGTGAGCTACAGTGAGACCACCGCACTCTAGCCTGGGCAACATAGACAGACCCTGTCTCAAAAAAATAACAAGGGCAGAATCACACGAGATGACCAAAGTTACTACCTAAAAAAATTTAAGGCTCACTATTAAATAATGATTACAATAGCAAATAAAAGAATAAACAACAATACTCAATTACTAAAAAAGAACAAAACACTCCCTATTCTTTCCATACCCACCTGCTGGCATTTCTTGAGCACATCTGGGGTTCGGTGCTCTGCCAGAGACTTGTTATAGAAATGGATGGCATCCTTGTACTTTTCCTCTTTGAAGTAGGAGTTGCCAATTCGGGCGTAAGCTCTGTGAAGACGAAGGAAAAATTATTTGCTGAGGACAGAGCTAGAGACAAGATCAGACCCTGTAAAGAAAATGCATCTGCAACTAAAAACAAGGCCCACATCACCGCTGGGGCACTGTGCCCTTTTAACAGCTTTTGTCTGGGCTCCTGTGACCTCCTTTGCAACCCCTTCTTAACACAGCAGGCTCTGTAGCCAGCACCCCTCCTCCCTACGCGGGAAAATGCAAGTCTTGGACAGCAAACCCTCCATGCTACTCAAGGTATTGCAACGTCGAGCATACTTGGCAATCTGTCGATAGTCTTCTCGGTTTTCTCTCCCCACTTCGATGGCCTTCTCACAAAGCTCCCGGCACTTATTGTAGTCGCCCCTTTCAAAGTATACCGCTGCCAGGCAGGATGGTGAAGAAGAACAGTCAGTCCTTGCTTCTTCCCTCAGGAACACCCAGCAACTCTCTTGCCCCTTGTTTCTGGACCTCACCTGCTTGGTTGGTAATGTACGTCATGTTGGTGGGGTCCAGTTCCTTGGCTCTGTCATAATGCTTCAAGGCTGTGTCAAAGTCTTTCTTCTTATAGGCATCATTCCCCAACTCTTTTTCCTTCAGTGCCTAGACGAGGTTTGAGAGAAGTGAATGCTGAGAAAATCTAACCCAGATGACAAAGCAAGTTTACGAACTGTCACGGGTACTGAAATGCCAAATGCAACTATCGTATGGAAGCAAGTTCTCCATATGCAAAGGCCCCATCAATCAGCCACAGACTTAAAACAGTCAAGAATTAATTTATCTCATTTTTGCTTCCTCTGAAACTCCCCTCTTCTCACCTAGTCTCCTGTATCTTCGCCAGAAAGTAGTAGAGGGCTTCTTTAAGGGAGAGGAAGCCCCTTCAAAATGAAGCAACTGGTGGGGACAGTATAGTTCTGGACCAGGCTTTATTCTGCGAGGCTGCAGCAAGTCCAGTTTCTGTCGTGTGGCTGTCTCAAGGTCGTCTTAGTTATCACAGAACAATAGCAGAGGGGGTGGTGAGAGGATTAGGAGAAGGGGCTGTAATGGTGGCAGGAGTCTTCAGCACAGCTCGCTACCACCCACACTGTAGGGCCTTTTTCCAGTTTTGAGACACCCTGAACAACCAACGCTCACCCATTTAAAGGTGCTAAATTTGGCAACAATCTGCTGTTCCCGTTTACAAGAAGGGAAATAAAATCGTTTAGGTACATGCCTCCTGCTCTGGAACAATGTTGCTAAATGGACAACTTTCAACTATATACCACATCCAGCCAAGAGGCAGAAGCCCGAGGACTGATGCAAACAATGTTCGTCTGGGTCACGACAAGTACATGAATTGCTCACAACTTTACTGTCTTGTCCTGATCAAAATACAGGCTGGCAGCAATGCAGCAGCTATGGTGACTATGGAAGCGTAGCTCCCGCTGCTAGAAATCCTTGAAATACATGATTCCTAGAAAATCTTCTGTGAACTTGGTCTTTTAACATATTGACCATTCTAATTAATAACAGTAAGAAGCTTAGCATGTACTAAGCACTCAAAAATAATTACAGCCATTCAAAATACAGATTTCTAGTTGACTTGGTTATTTATAAATATACGACAAGGAGCAGAAAAGAAAATGAGACCTGCTTCTTATTCTCCGGAAGATCTTCCTCCATGGGCTCTGGCTTGGTCTCCTTTTTGGGAGGAGGAGGAGGAGGTGGTGTTGCAACCTCTTCCTCCTCATCCATACTGCCCAGATCGACTCCAAGGAGGACACTGAGAGTAGTCATGATACGGGGATCTTGTAGTTTCCTAGTATAGATTTTTTTTAAAAAGAGAAAGAAAACAGCAATTATTCCTCCTCACAACCTATCTTAAACTCTCATTTACGGCCAGGCAGTGGCTCATGCCTGTATTCGTAACACTTTGGGAGGCCGAGGTGGGAGGATGACTTGAGGCCAGAAGTTCAAAACCAGCCTGGGCAATAGTGAGACCCCATCTCTACGAAAAAATAAAAAAATTAGCTAGGCCTGTAGTCCTCAGCTACTGGGAAGGCTAAGGCAGGAGGATTGCTTGAGCCCAGGAGTTTGAGGTTGCAGTGGGCTATGATGATGCCACTGCACTCTAGCCTGGGTGACAGAGTAAGCCTCTGTCTCCAAAAAAAAAAAAAAAAAATTCCATCTGAAATGACATCCCAAAGATCAAATTCACTCCTTGAGGCAACCAGATACAAAGAGGAATGAGTTATTATAGATATGCATCCCAATCTCATCTCAGGAGCCAGAAGATTCAGATAGAGACAGATACCAGTACCAAATCTACAGACATATCTTTACATATCTGATGTTCTTTACAACCCTTTTTCCACTCTAGTACACCAACAGAGACAGCAAGGCCTATGAGTACGGAAAGCGTGGGGCTGAAATTAGAAGAGCGAGGTGGCTTATGCCTGTAATTCCAACTACTCAGGAGGCCAAGGCAGTAGAATTGCTTGAGGCTAGTCGTTTAAGACCAGCCCTGGGCCTGTCTCTAAAAGAATGGGGAAAAAAAATAGCCAGGTGTGGTGGTGGCATGCCTGTAGTCCTAGCTGCTTAGGAGGCTAAGGCAGGGGGAACACTTGAGCCCAGGAGTTCAAAGTTACAGTGAACTATGATTGCACCACTGCACTCGAGCCTGGGAAACAAAGCGAAACTCTGTCTTTTTAAGAAAAAAAAAAAAAAATATTATACACATATATATGCATAAAACAACCAACCAACCCTCTACTGTTCTTTGGAGAAAAAGCAAAGGCAGAATCTAGACCAAGAAACCCTTACCCTCTGCCACGGGGTTCCAGGAAGCCAGCATAAGGTTCTCGCCAATTTCTAAAGAGTCACCATGCTGTCTCTACTTACGTGCCCAAGTCAGACGGCTTGTTTCGTAGTTGCTCTATCAGTTCCCGGTACGTAGGATCGCTGAGCAGCGTCCTTGTCCTAGGATCACTCTCCAACTTCTGATACAGATTGGGCATGTTGAAAGGGTTCATGAATTTCCTCTCTGTCCAAATAAAGGAAAGCATGTCACTATGAAATTGGTTCACTCATATTACTGTGCTCCCAGACCCTAGCAGACATTGGGAGAGGGAGCTCAAAATTAGTCCCATTAAGAAAATAATAAAAATGAAAGACGGCAGTGTGTGTGGTGCCTACCTGCCAACCTGGCCTCCATGTTCTGTAAACCCTCTTTGAGCTGAGGGTTATTTGCTTCATGTTTTAAACCTTCCTCATAGGTTCGTTTGGCTTCTTCAAATCGGTTTAAGAACTCAAGAGCTGCTGCTTTTCGCGAATAGCCCTGAAATCAGCAAAGATACAAAGTAAGATAAAGGACACCTACAGGTAAATCCAGAAGATGAACTCAAAAAAATCTATTCTACATTTTTAGGCCAGGCACGGTGGCTCACGCCTGTAATCCTAGCACTCCGGGAGGCCGCGGTGGGAGGATCACTTGAGGTCAGGAGTTTAAAACCAGTCTGAGCAAGGAGACCCTGTCTCTACTAAAAAATAGAAAGAAATTAGCCAGACAACTAAAAATATACAGAAGAAATTAGCCGGGCATGGTGGTACATGCCTGTAGTCCCAGCTACTCGGGAGGCTGAGGCAGTAGGATCGCTTGAGCCCAGGAGTTTGAGGTTGCTGTGAGCTAGGCTGATGCCACGGCACTCTACCCTGGGCAACAGAGCGAGACTCTGTCTCATAAAAAAAAAAAATCTACATTTTACGGAACAAAATGGATATTCACATTAAGGCCAATGAGAAACAAGGGAGAGGAGTAGGATACAATGCCAACTTCAAGATATTTTAAGAATCGAACCAAAGAGCAAAGATGCACACCCTTCCCGTCCTAATTCACCTTTAAGTGTTGTCAGTTTCTTTGGCAGCATTTTCTTCCTTAGCAGTACAACAAACAGAGCCTAGATTACAACGTGTCTTAGATCTGATGAAATATGCCGCTTTTCTGAGGAGCATACTCTAATAGAGAGGTGGTAGGTGGGTGATAAACTATCAGTCTACTGGACAGACAACCAGGAAACTCGGGAGGCCTGCGTGCCTCAGACTACCAAAAGGCGTTTCTGGAGAAGGTCTGAAGATTCCCACTTCCCCCACAGCTTACCTTGCCCCAGTCAGGCTTTAAGTCAACTGTCTTGCAGCCATCCTCGTAAGCCTTCTGGTAGTCTCCTTTCTTGGCATAGGCTGCAGAACGATTGCTGTAGAGCACATGGTTCTGGGGATCCAACTTAATGGCTTCGGAGTACCACTGTAAGGCGTCGTCAATGTTGCCAGCACTCAGGGCCTTGTTGCCCTTCTCTTTTAGCTCATTGACCTAAGGAGAAAAGGAGCCGCCCACATAGTTTCTCTACAATATGCCTATTTTATCTCAAGTTTTTAGATGACACTCAGTCTTTTCTGTCATTATTAACAAATAGGTTACTTTACAGAAAAGAGGAGAGAAACTATAGGTTAATTTATTTTCATTTCCTACACTTTGGGAGCCAGCAAAGAAAAAATAAGCAGGAGCAAAAAACCCATCTCTCTGCTCTCCACAGGCTCCTGTGCGGATTAGTAAGAAGTCCAGGCTGGGCGTGGTGGCACACGTAGTCCCAGCTACTCAGGAGGCTGAGGCAGGAGGGTCACTTGAGCCCAGGAGTTCAAGGCTGCAGTGAGCTATGATCACACCACTGCACTCTAGCCAGGGCAACAGAGCAAGACCCTGTCCTCCCACCCCGCCAACAAGGGGAGAGAACTCCAAAGTCTCCACTTCAAGCTGATAAAGGCACTCCAGGACATACACACAAGTTCCTTTCATTTAAAAGTAAACTCAACCACCAGATTTACAAAGCTTCCAAATGATAAACTGAGCACAGGCCTAGTTTCTCCTCACAGGACTAAAGTGGACCGAGTATGCACTGACACTTTCCAGTGACCCAAAGGCTTTAGGATGGCAAGATGCTCACCTGTGGCTGCCACGTCCTCCCATCAGAGGAGAACCATTCTCCATTACCGATGTACTAATACGTCATCATGTGGCACATCAATGCTGTTCCTTAATGGGTAAAAGTAAAGCTGGTCCCTTCCAATCGGTTCTTGCCATGCTTAAATACTACAAAGGTGATGGAGGAGGATAAAGAAACCCTACTGTGATTTAATCCCCATCCTCTCAAACGTTCTGCATGGAAGAAGTAGGAACATACCAAAAGGTTTAAAAAAGTGAAGTGGGCCTTGGCCCTATCAGAACAAGGTCCTCACTGGGGATAGCAGGCAAAAGGTCAGGTGCCCCACAGCAGCCTACTTGAGGGTCACACCTCAAAAGCTCCAAATGTGTTGATGATGCAAACACATTCTGTGAGATTCAAGTCCGTCATTCAAGTTACCAAATCCTTCTTTCTTTGTATCTATCGTCTACCCAAAACCCAGTATATAAATGCAAGTAAGAATTTTAAGAGAAGTGACTTTGGGACCCAGAGATACACCGAAATCAGCAACTTCCACCAACCAGAGAGATCTTAGAGAGTCTCAAGGAGTGAAGAAAGAAAAGGCAGAAGAAAATTGCCAAATTCAGGAACGGATGAAAATCTCAGAGCCCAAAAGGCAAAAAGTTACAAAATTCAACTGGTGTCAAGAGGCAGCTGAGGAACAGCTTGAAGTTCTTACCTATTCTTTAGAAAAAGCATTTTTCAGAATACTGACCTGCAGTAGGGTCAGGAAATCAATTTTGTAGGTTATGACCAACATTTAAAAAGATCAAGTAGAACAGAAAATACCAGCACACGGTGTACAGGACAGTAAATACTGTTTTGTTAAGTGTTATACAGGTGCATGTGTGTATTGGGTTAAATGTAAAAAGTGCATGATTGTGGGATTCATTCGAAAGGCCCCTATTGAAAAAAAACACCATTCTTGGACACTCAAATTTGTCCAACTTGAGTATTTCCTAAACTGGAATATGGATCTCAACAGTTCAAAATGAAAACAAAAGGTAGAGAAATCACATTTTATTTTCAGGAATGGGTTCAAGACAGTGGATTCTAACACACCTGGGGTTAAATGCCAGGTCATCTATATAACTGTGATGTAAATTTGCAGTCAGACGTTCATAAACTGAGCATATACTTGTAAGATACAACTTCTATAATGGGTAGTGTGATTTTTTTTAAAAACTATTTTTGTAACAGTAGTAACTGACCCTTTCTTAAATGTAAAAGAGCAGTGTTTTATTCCAGAAATCCTTTCTTTGCCTATACTATAGCCATTTACTCCCAGATACAATTTACTACAAGGCACAAAAAGTTTATTAACCTCTCCATTTCCACTCCTTTTTAACTGAGCAAAAAGGTCCCAGCTTTGCCTAAAAGAGCCATTGCTATACACTACGGCAAAAGGCTCAGCTTTGTAAAGATCACACCAAAAAAAGTAAGCTGTTTTCTCTTTTTTTCCGATGAATCATTACAGCTCAATGACAGCTTCCAATGGAACAAAACCTCTCTAGGCCTTTCACAACTACAGGCCACTAAGAACAAAACTAAGTCACTGAAAACAGCAGCTTCAAACTGGGCCCCCTCAAATCGCTGAGCCGAGGCACTTAACTTCTTGCTGCTCATCTACAGAATCTAAATTGTTTAAAGTCACTAATTCCTCCCCGTGTAATCAGAAACCGACCTTTTGGCAGCGTCGGTCCTCAGTCACTCTACAATCACACGGACACACGAGGGGGAGGGGCCGCGCACATTTGTAAAACACTGGTAGAGACGGAATCCGTTCCAAGGACTTCTGAGGCACCCTCCCCTCTTCTGTATCAGGCAAAGTCGGCCTGCTGCTCGTCAAACCTGCACTCAACACCCTCCCACTCCGAACTCCACAGACGCAGAAAAGTAGTATTTAGCACAACCGGGTCCCGGGCTACTAAGATCCTCAGCTACTCGCGGTATATTACCGCCCCCACTCCCTCGATTCCTCCAAGTTAACCGTGGCTAAGTCCTGGGTGGCTTCTCGTCGGCGGTCTCGGACACCCCAGATCACCACTTCCCCGGTGACTCCGGCCCCTCGCCCACCTCCGCCCCTCCCGGTGCGGCCGCACCACCCCCCGCTTAGCCTGCCGCCACCTCTCGGGCACCTCCCGGGCCCGGTCACGGCCCCTCTTCCCGCCCGGCAGACTCTCGCCGAGCTGGGGCCTCCTCGCCGAGCCAGGAGGCGATGGGCGCTGCCCGAGGCCGGGCCTCGCGACAGACCCCCTCCTGCCCGCCGGCCGCGGCCTCACGCTCTCGCCTCCCCACCACAGCTCCATCTGGCTCCGGCACCCCGCCCTGGCTGCCCCGATCGGGCGCCCGCCCCGCCCCTCTACCGCGGCCTGGCCAGGCCGGGTCCCGGAGCGGCGCCCGCGCCTCAGCCCGCCCCTCCCCCTTCACCTGCTCCATAGCCCGGCCCGGAACCCCGTTGAATCGAATCCGTCCGATCCGCGTTCCCAACTGCACGCGCCGCCTTCTGGAACCTACTAGAAGCTGCCGGGACCCCCGGCTCCCGCCCCTTCCTCGCCTCCTCACTGGTCGAACTTCTCGAGGGGACTCTCTGTGCTCCTCTACTATTGGCTAGAAGTCCAGCCTATCACCTTTGCTTCCCTCTTATTGGGCACTGGAGAGTAGTTCCTTCAACCCTGCCTCCTCCGCACCTCGGGATTGGGCGCCCGTCAATAAGCCCCGCCTAGATCTGGCTGTCCGAATGGAGCGAAGAGCGGACTTCTGCGACACGGATTGGTCGCTTGGTCCGCCAATCGTGACCGCGCTGGCCGCGCCCATTGGTCCTGTTCTTTCTGGAAATTTCCACCTCTCCCATTGGGCTGCCGGACACCTTGTCGGAACGTCCCTCAGAATAAAAGAGATTTCAGTTGGGTGGAGAGTTGCCAACACTGTTCGCTGATAGGCTTGAACCGCTGCCTTTCAAAGGCGGGCTAGCCCTGCCCGTGGCTTATGGCGGTCGGGGCTGCTCCGTCCTGTGTCGCCGTGCCTCCCGCGGCTGCGGGGCCTGGCGTAGCTTCCCGCCGCGCTGTGCCGCGAGTTCCAGCCCAGGCGATTCTCTCCTCCCCGGCGGAGGGCCTGGCCTGGCCTGGCCGTCGGCCTTGGGGTCCCAGCCGGTGGGTGACCGTCTCGGCCAGCCTCAGGAGTGCTTGGCCCTTGACCGCCAGGTGCCTACGTTGTCTGGCGCTCCGGCCTCGGCCGTGGCCCTGGCCCTTCCCGCATCCCGGGTGTTGGGTTCTGCGTGTTCCACAAATGCCGCGTGGCTGTGAAGGCGCGGGGGCTTGGGCTGGACAGGCCCGGGATTCCACCGCGGTGGGGCCGCCCGGGCGCTGGGTGTCCTCATTGGAGCCGCACGCCCTCTCTGAGCTTTGGGGAAATAATTTGGTAATGTAGGGCCCAGGGGGGTTCTTGCGGGAAGCATTTTATGAAAGAGACTCCCCTCCCCCCTTTATTCTAGCGTAAAGAGGCAAAGGAAACAAAGCCAAATGAGGTACTTGACCACCTACAGCCTTAAATCCCAGCCACAAATGTCAGAGGCAGGGCAGGCAGCGAGGTGGAAAGGCGCCAAAAGACATGGGCTCGCAGGATTAAAATGCTGCATCTGCTTCCGGAGTCAACGTGTGGTTCGTGGACAAAGGAGCCCCATAACTGGGGTCTGGTGAGGGTCTTGGGCCCTGCCATGTCATTCTTCCCCATCTGCCTAATGCTGTCTTCCAGGGTTTAAAGTGCCCTCTCTATGCCAGTAGCTCGTCTCTGCAGCTTCCTCTTTTATCCCAGCTGTCTTTTTTATGCTGGACACTGCAGCCAAGTGACAGCCCATCCACATACCTGGTAATCCTCCTCGTATACAACCCTTCTAGGCTGCAGGATGGGGCTCAGGGCCTGTCTAAGGTGGCAGGCCTGCTTTTCTCACCTTTCCCCAGACCCCCACCATCCGCACCAAACTCCAGCCACAGACATCTCTTCCTTGAACTAGGCCGGTTCTTTCACTCTGTTCCCTCTGCTGGCGTCCCTCTTCCACCAACTCTCCCATCTTCCAGGCTGAAATGTGCCGTCAAGCTTCCTTGACAACCTGCCCCAACAAGCACCCTAATTTCTGTCCACTTGTTATTTGCTTTCATAGCACTGTGAGCTGTGCATGTGTCCAGTTACAAATTAAATGAGTGACTTTGGTATTGTCACCACATTCTGTTAGGGCCCTGAGGGCCTTGTGTCTGTTTCCCTTTATCCTCATGGTCCTGGTGCATTGCCTACAGTGTCTTGCACATAATAGACACTCATTAATTCATCTGTGAACTACAATAAAATCTTAAGGCTCACCCCCCACCGGTTGACTGAATGGACCCCCTCTTAGCCAAAGGAATATCCTGAAACTAAATTGCCTGCCAGGAGGAAGGAGGTCAGACAAGCCTCATCATGCCCCCCTCCCTTCTTGGAGACGTCCTTTGTAACCCATTAACAGGCCTAAGGGTATGCAAGACAAACCTGCAGGTCCTCAATTTACACAACAAATGTATGTCCGGTGGCTTATCTCTGATAAAGAGCTCTATGTTAAAACATTCCAAGCCTTTAGACAAAGCTTCATGTCTTTAACCAATTACAAGTTAAAGAATCTTTAAACACACCTATAACCTGTAAGTCCCCCACTTCGACGGCCCACCTTTTCGGGCCAAACCAATGTATGCCTCCCACGTATTGATTTATGACTTTACCTGTAACCCCCTGTCTCCCTGAAATGTATAAAACCAAGCTGTAACCCAAGCACAGTAAATCCACTTGCTCAAGACTTCTTGAGTGTGGCTTGGGGTCATGATCCTCAAATTTGGCTCAGAGTAAATCTCTTTAAAATTATTTTAGAGAGTTTGGCCTTTTTTTCCGTTAACACATCAAATATTGTTGAACGCCCTACTATGTGTCAGGTATAATTGTGGGCAGTGGGGAAAATGCAATGAACAAAACTCACAAAATCACTTGCCCTCAAGTGGGGGAGACAAACTTTTAAGTATATAGTATATCCGCTTACGTGCCCTGGAGGAAAATAAAGCAAGAAAAGGGTAAAAAGAGTGTCAGGTGAGGGGGATGGTGTTGCATTTTCACCCGGGGGCAGGCAGACCCCAAGGAGGAGCTAATACTTGAGAACAGACTTGAACAAAGTGAGGGGCTAAGATTCATGGAAATCTGGGGGAAGAACCTCGCAGGCGGCAGGAACAGCAAATGCAAGGGCCCTGGGGTCGGAGCTGCCCTGGGGTGGTCGGAATGGCAAGAGCTAGAAGGGGAGAGCAGTCCCAAAAGGAAGCAGGGGTCATGTCCTACAGGGCTAGAGACCATTGTTGCTCTGGAACGTGCTTGCACGTTTTGAGCAGAATAGTGGCCTGCTGTGACTTACTTTTTTATCAGGACCCCTCTGGCTGCTGTGTGGATGAAGAGGGAAGGGTGACTGCAGGAAGACCTCTTAGGAGACCGTTGCAGTAATCCAGGGGAGCCACCAAGGTGGCATGGGCCAGGGTGGGAGCAGAGGAAGGGTGACAAGATTGGATTCTTCTGGAGGTGCCGACAGGATCTCCTGATGCACTGGACTAGAGCATGGGCAAAGGGAGTCAAGGGTGTCTCCGAGGCTTTGGCCTTCTCTCTCATCTGCTAGATTAAATCTGTCAATGACACTTTTCGTTTCTTCTTGGCACTGTCTTCAGGCCACCATGATCTTGCCAGTCCCACTTCTGCCCCCCAGACCATCTGCATTGGCAATTCCAGGCCTTCCATCCTCTTCCCACAGCCTCCCTCCAGCCTTCTTTCCTGTTCCTCCCTCCATGGGGCCTGGTCTTACCTCCCACACGCCTTTTTTATGGTCCCACTACGTGCGATGCACTGTCCCATGCAGGGGCTCTGGCAGTGAACAGGGCAGTCCGCAGAGGAGGCTTCTGCTCACATGATCTTGTTTTCTAGCAGGAGAGACTGATGATACTTAAACTTATCAGCTGTGTAACTTCAAGCAACTTTGCTTAACCTCTCTGTGTTTCAGTTGCCTCCATTTTAAAATGGCGATAAAAAGTTTCAACATTAACCAGCTGTGGTGGTGGCACCTGTAGTCCCAGCTACTCGGGAGGCTGAGGCAGGAGGATTGCCTGAGCCCAGGAGGAAGAGGTTGCAGCGAGTTGTGATCACACCACTGCACTCTAGCCCAGGAGACAGGGCAAGACCCTGACTCAAAAAAAAAAGTTTTGACATGAGAATAGTTGTGAGGTTTGAATGATTTGATATTTGTGAAGCACTTAGAACTTGTAAAGAATAGTGCCTGGCTACAGAGCAAGCACTACATACATGTGTTGAAAATAAATGCACAAATGACGCTAAGCGTCCAGCGAGTGCTAGGGAGAGAAGGCACAGCACGGAGGCAGGAAAGGAAGGCGTGCCTGGAGGTGAGTGGTCAGAGAAGGCCTCAGGGACGGACGGGGCTACAGACAGGCCAACAGGCCTGAGGCTGAGATGAATTTGGGATTTCAAGAAACCTAAAGAAGGCTTTTCTATGCTCTAAGTGTCCTCATCTGTATGACGAGGTGCCAGTGACTTCCCGAGGTTACCATGCAGATTGAACAATATAACCTATCCGGGGTGGACTCCGGACTTGTCAGATCCGAAGCTTATAAAAACATGAAAGGTTGCTCTGAGGAAAGAAACATACGAATAAAAAATGAGATGTGGGGCTTTAGAAGGGGTGCCAGCTGGGAGCCCTGAAGCTTGAGCTCCTGTAGTGTCACGGTAAAGCCACTTCTGAACACTTAGAGGTGTTGGCTCTTACTGTAATTTCCACCAGCTCAGGCTTCTGGCCCCAGGCCGGCCAGCGCCCTTCTCCCAGGTCCCTGGAGCACAGGAGCGCCACCACGGGAGGCATCCTGGCCCACGTGTCACATGGCAGCCCCAGTGCTTCTTGCCACTATTTCAGGGTGGCTGCTCTTGGGTGGGGACCGGCATGGCGAGGGCTGTGTGTAGAGTCAACTCGAGGCATGGCTCCTTCGCGCAGGCGCCTGAGGGCAGTGAGTGTGGCCACTTGTCTGCAGAGCAGATTCCAACTCCAAGGATCTCTCAGTCTGGGGAAGAATAACAGCTGGAGCTGGGCGTAGACAGGCAGTGGGGGTGAGGGAAGGGGTGCGGTCAGAATTCCGGGATCTGTGGAACCTGGTGCTTTTGTTTTTGAAAGAACTTTCACCATTGGAGTGGGGATTCAAGACAACCTGAGTCTCCTCTCAGCGAGAGCAAAATTTCACTCCGGGTTCCCGAGACACTCCTAAAGAATATGTTAATTTCACACTTAAGGACGTGATCCTAACCTCCAGCTCTTCTGCTGAGATGGAAGGTGGATCCTGGTCGGTGGGAAAGCTCAGTTCTGCTCAGTTCAGTGAACTTGTTGGAGCCAGGCGCTGTGCCAGATGCTTCGAGGAATGAAACGATGGTAATTATTATCTAATAATTATTAATCAGAGAGCCCCAGAGCCCAGTCTGGGACCTCACTGTCCACACCCCCTCCCTGGTGATCTCAGCCAGTCCCCTGGCTATAAATAGCATCTCGGCTGCTTGAGGTAATTCCGTCCTCAGCTCAGCTGTCACGCCCAGGTTCCAGACTTGTCTATCCTGCTGCCTCCTTGACACCTCCGCTTGGATGGCTAATGAACTTCCTGTGTGTTCCAATCAGAGCTCCCAAGATTCTCCCCCAGCGTGCTCCTCCCCAAAACCAAAACCAAAACACCTGTTCCTTCTTTGACTTCCCTCTCACCAACGGCATCACTATTCTTCCAGTGGTTTGGGCTGAAAACTTTGGAAGCATCCTTGACTCTTCTCTTTCCCACCCCACATCCAGTCCATCAGCAAATTCTACCAGCTGGATGCAGGCCCCTCTGCAACCCCTCGGCCATCCCCTACCTCTGACTGGGGGCAGGAAAGGAGTGCTGCTCTGGGAGCTGGTAGGTGTCCAAAGTCAGAGGGGACAATGTTGTAAGACATCCTGCAAGGGGCCCCCCAGCCTGGGCACCCAGGCCATAGCCTACATGAGGTGTGGGGTTGCAGGAGGGGAGGAGAACCTCTGTATTTCAGGGGACCACCGAGGTGGGGCCAGTGAGGGCCTCAGCAGCCATGGAAGATGGCACATCAGAGCTCCCCTGTAGGGTTAGGGCACCACATGCTCTCCCAATTGGGGATTACCTGGATAGAGAAGGGGCCCCAGTTTTCTGGGGTAAAATTTCCTGACAGCTGGGCAGGATGGAGGCTTAGAGTCAGAATAAGTTGATCCCAAGGCAATGGTCCTCAACCAGAGTGTCCCCGGGTGTCATTTGGCAATGCCTGGAGACACTTTTGGTTGTCCCAACTGAGGTGGTGTGAACGAGCTATAGCAGCCAGGGATGCTGCTGAACATCCTACATGCACTGAACAGCTCCACACAATTATTTGGCCCCAGATGTCAATGGAGCTGAGATTGAGAAGTGTAAGAAGCGGCATTTCTTGCCTGAGCTTAGGGCTTGAGAATGAAACCTGCTACATGACAAGCTGACTTAAATTGACCACAGCACATAACACCCACTGCCAAGAGAAGAATGTCAAGGGTCACTGTAGGAAATGAAAGATGGTGTGAATTGATTGACACCCCTCTCCCACTGCACGGTGGGAGGTCCATGTCCCTCCTCCAATTCCATGCGTCTTGGGGCTACTTTGACCAATAGAATACAGTGGAAGTATCATCTTGCCAGTTTCCAAGCTTTATAAAACTGGTAGTTTCTGCTTCCTGTGTTTAGGGACACTCTCTCCTCTCTCTTAGATCCCTGTGCTATCATATAACAAGTCTGATCGCCCTGAGGCCACCATGGTGTGAGGAAGCCCAAGCTAGCCACCTGGCAAGCTACGTGTCTTGGGCCCTCCAGCCTAGCCCAGCCTCCAGTGAATCCCGCTGAGTGATGCTAGTTGAGGCCATGTAGAGCAGAAGAATTGCCTAGCTGAGCCCTGACCAAATTCCTGGCCCATAAAATCATGAGATGGAATTAAATGGCCATTGTTTGCGCCACAAAAGCAAGGTAGTTTGTTACACGGCAATAGGTAACCAGGAGAGTCACCCCGAAGGGCTCGAGAGACCCAGTGTCGTGCGTGTTCCATCTACTCTCCTGCCCGCTATGTGCCTTGTGCCAGCTGTGAGGTCTCTAGTGGGCTCCAGCCTGGCCCTCCCCTTCTAGTCCCACCCCTGATCAGAGGGTGACCAATCAGATTGCACTCCCTCCCTTACAAGCTTTGGGCCACCCCAGGGTATTAGCTTCAAATCCAAACACCAGGAACTCCACAGGCCTCCCTCAGGGGTTTCCTGCTCTCTGAACTCATTATCTTGCCAGCTCTTAGCACTCTCTCAAATGCTTTGTGTCCACCTGGTAGGTGAGGGCAGGGATTCTGTTTCATTCACTGCCATGTGCAGGACCCCAATGTGGGGCCTGGCAGTCGGCAGTGTTTAGTGTTTGTTGAATGAGCAAATGGACCCGGTCGCCCTCCGCTGCCCTGGTAATGCCTCAGCCTCTCCCAGAAGGTCCCTCTGACCTTCTCTCTGGGACTCCTCACTCCCTGTTCTGCTTTTTCTTTTCTGTGCCAAATTGTTGGATACCCTCAGATCCAAATATCCCAACCCCACTGGCTCCTTTCCAGCATGTTTCTTGAGAAACAGTAAGTGGTGGCAAGCGAGTGAGAGCATGCAGAGACGGCGCCGCCCTCTCCTCCGCTGATGGGGGAAGGCATGCTGAGCAATAGCTTCTGAAAACACCAAAAGTGTTTCCACTCTTAGGAATTTATCCTGCAGGTGACCCCACCCCAGTGGCACAGAACGTACACTTCAGCGCTGTCTGGGACAGCAAAAGGAACAGGAACAACCTGCGTGTCCAACCATGGAGGGCTCTGGAAAACATGAAGCTGCCTCCTAGGATGGAATATTAGTGAGTGTGAAAAACCCAATATTCCGGTAGATACCGGCGCGTCCATGGGATGTGTAGGATGAAGAGAGTTAGTGATTGTGATACTGTGAGTCAATAAGAAATGCATATTTGGGCTTCACCTCAGGTTCCTGGCCCCGGGCTCCTAAAACCCCTGTGATTCCTGAGTGATGGGGTGACAGGAGCGTCCTTGTTATTCGTAACAGGCCTCTTTCCACCACACCTGAGTTCATGCTAATGCAGCGACTCCTGGAGGATGGGGCTGGTGGCCAGAGGAACCAACCATGTGATTAGACGGTTGGAACTTTCTCGCCCCCTCCACATCCGGGGAGGGGGTGGAGATTGAGCTAATCACCAGTGGCCAGCGATTTCATCACTCAAGCCTATGTAACGAAGCTGCCATAGAACCCCTAAAGGACAGGGTTTGGAGAGTTGCCGCACAGGTGAAGGCACCCACACCTTGCCCACCTGTTCCACCTGGTTGTCCCTGAGTGGTGTCCTTTATAATCAACTGGTAAGAGCAAATAAACCGTCTTCCTGAGTTCTGTGAGCCATTATAGCAAATTATGGAAGAGGGGGCCACGGGAACCCCAGATTTGTAGCCAGTTTGTCAGAAGTATGGGGGGGCCAGTACTTGCTACTGGTGTCTGAAGGGGGGGGCTCTCCTGTGGGACAGAGCCCTTAACTTGTGGGATCTAATGCCAACTCCAGGCTGACAGTATCAGAATGGAATTGAATTGTAGGACACCCAGACGGTGTTGGAGAATTGGTCGATGTGAGGAAAAAAACCCCACACGTTTGGTGTCAGAAGCGCTGTGAGTAAAAAAGAGATCCTAGTAGTTGTGGAACAGTACGTACGGCCAAATAGAATTTTGTAAAACTAAAATGTGTGTGTATCTTCATGTATGATTACACATCCATGGAAAAAGTCTCCACAGCTGCCTCTGTGGCCTGGAAATAGGAGGGAAGCTGTATTTGTTTGCTGGGGCTGCGGTGACAGTACCACAGACTGGGGGCTTGAGGGACAGAAGTGTGTTTTCTCACAGTTCTGGAGGCTGGAAGCTCAAGTCAAGGTGTCGGCAGGTCTGGTTTCTCCTGAGGCTTCTCTCCTTGGCTCACACACGGCCTTGTGTCCTCACGCAGCCTTTCCTCTGTGCTTGTGCGTGCATGGTGTCTCTTTGTGTCCAAATTTGCTCTTCTTATAAGGACACCAGATTGGATTAGGGCCCACCCTATGGCCTCGTTTTAACTTAATCACCTTTTACAGGCCCTGTCTCCACATAGTCACATTCTGAACTACTCGGGGGTTAAGGCATCAACTTACAAATCTGGGGGGACACGATTCAGGCCATAACAGGGACTTTCACTTTTTACTTTATTTCTACATTGTTAAAATTTGTTACAATAAACATGTGCCACATGTGCCCTGAACATCCACCTCCTTCCCAGGCCTTCTCTGAAGTCAGAGGAGGGACAGCTAAAGCCCTCACCCAGCCAGCTCCAGGGATGCCACCCCCTGCCCACGAGGCCCTTCCCCTGGGGAAGATAGTGTGGGATAAGAACATTCAGCATCTGTCTGGCCCTCTCTGGATCACTGAGGACTTTCCTTGACACCTGACATGGTCCCCAAACCACACTGTGAGGAATCAGATGGAGGGGTGTCCGGCGTGGTCCAAGCTCATGGTTTATAGCTACCAGCTCTGGACATTTAATACCTCGTAATCCATCCTTCCCTTACACGCCTCTCAACATAATGACTGTACAATATGGCCAATGAAACAGATAGTAAAATGAAATGTAGGCAGGTAATAAAGTGAAACATGAAGAGCACGTTACAACCTGGATGGGGGGTGGAATGCAAAATTGTCATCACACAGGAGGACGCTAGGAGGACCGGGGATGGGGAGGGATGGAAGCTCATCTACCCAAATGCGGCAATACAAAGTGGAAGGATGGCGGGGTCAAAGTGAGGAGAGCTGCCACTCGAAAGACTCTCAAGAAACAGTGACTCACTGGGCTTTAAAATCAAGAGAAACAGGTTGGGGCTCCTATAGATATGGTAGAATTCTCCTGGGTCCTGCTCTGGTCTTAAATCTCAGACCAGCAGCAGGAAACCCCCAAGGGTACTGTGGTCTTGAATGTCACTGCAACTTCAGCCCCCGCTGAGATGGTGTATCTGCTCCTCTGGGTGGCTTTGCAACCCTGAAAGGTGAGAGACAACCGCGTGGAGCAGGGGCCTCAGCTGACAGCCAACACCAACCTCCACTCATGTGAGTGGGGCCATCTTGGACCCCCCAGCCCAGTTGGGTTGTCAGGCGACTGCAGCTGCAGGTGCAGGAGTGACCCAGGGGAGACCAGTGGATGAACCAACCAGCTTAACCCAGCCCAAACTATTGACTTAGAGTCACTGTTGTTTTAAGCCAGTAAATTTTCAGTGGCTTATTATAAAGCAACAGGTAACTGCAACAGTCTAAGGAGGCTTAAGTTCAGGAATGGCATTTGAATATTTAAGACAACTGATTTACCACATTTACAAATTTAATCTATTAGTATACAAGAGTTGCTTAAGTGATTAGGAAAAAATATGCTTTTTAGGTAAGCCTCTTCCATTGGGAATTTGAGGTGTTTGAGAGGACCAGCTATTTCAACTCTGTAAAATGTAGCTTAAAATCTATTAGAGAATTTAATTACCTAAGTTTGTAATTGGCATTCATTTTTAGAAGAATTTAATCTGTTGAACTTATGAGTTAATTAAATATCAACCAAAGAATAAGTGAAAGTACTTGTTCTTATTTTTATAAGAAATTAGTAGATTTATAAATAGAAAACTAGATTTATAAGTTGCACTTGGATGTTTAAGAAAAACTAGTTCTTTTTTAATTTATAAGTTTAATAAATTCAGTATTGATTTAAACACAAGCAGCAGTAGGTAGCTTTTCTCTGCACAAAAGCCCCTCTCCGAGACATTAAAAATCCTCAGCTGACAACACCCTATACTACAGCCCCACTGGAAGACTCCACAGACTTCACCGCCTTTGCTTCTGTGGGTCCATCTGTCTGATATGCCCCCGGCACACACACACCTGCTGTGCCTGGCAAAATTTTCCTTTTCCCAAAAGGTCAAGCTCAAATTCTGCAAAGACATCCTTGCTCACCCAGTCACAACTATGCTTGCCTGCCTAGGACCACCTGTGCACGTAACCCAGGCCTCCGTTAGACCACACCATGGAGGGCTATTAGCTGGGAACTTCGCTTTCCTGACTGCCACATGAAAACAGAGCTGGATCCCAGCAGAAAGAAAGAGAAGGGCCGATATGCAGTGGGCATTCAGGCTGCCTCTGCGGCTTGGCAGTCCAGGACTTGGATTGCAGGCTGCGTGCAAGGGACCCTCCTGTTGGGCACCAAAACTTTCTCTGGCTGGGGTCCTGCCTCTCCCCCATCCTCCTCCCCAAACCTTGCCGGGAAGGGTGTAGTGGGCAGAATAGTGGTCCTCCAAAGATGTCCATATCCTACTCCTAGAGATTGTAAATATTTTACATTATATGGCAAAGGGGAACTGAGGTTGCCAATCAACTGACCTTAAATAGGGAGATTATTATGGACTATCTAGGTGAGCCCAGTGTAATCACAAGCGTTCTTGAAAATGGAAGTGTCAGCGGGAAATGCCCCTATGGAAGAATGCACAGCGAAATGCAACACTGCTGGGTCTGAAGACGGCAGATGGGGCCACGAGCCCAGGAATATGGGTGGCCTCTGGAAGCTGGAAAAGGCAATGAAACAGATTCTCCTCTAGAGCTTCCAGAAAGGAACACAGCCCTAATGACACCCTGACTTTAGCCCAGTGACACCCGCATCCAGCTTCTGTCCTACAGAACTTCATGATACTGAATTTGTGGTGTTTAAGCCACTGAATATGTGGCAATATTACAGCAGCAACAGAAAATGAAATACAGGTCACCCACACGTTCATTCCATGAGTCAGTGACATCTGCACAGCTGCTCTCCAGACCGCATACGGGAACCAAGCAGGCCCTAACCAAAGTTGGGTGTCCGGCCCTCACGTGCTGTGGCAACCTTGGGCCAGTTCTGGCTGCTTATCTGTCCCATGGGTCGTTCTGCCTCGAGGGGCTGTTGGGAGCCGAGGACGTAAAAGATTAATGGAGGTTGAGGGTACCTAGTGCCTTGCGGATGTTCGCTCTTCTGGTGGTCGTAGGCAAGTCCCTTCTTGCACATCTGGGTTACTGGAGAAGCCACAACTGGTGAGGTGACTTTGGGCCTGACTCCTGCACCCTGAACTGTGTCTCACTGACTATCTCCAGAGAGGGTGCAGGCCTTGCTGGTGGTCCTTCCTGGCCCCTGGCTTCTTATCTCTCCCTTGCCCTCACTCCCAGGGCTCATCACTGCCCGCCTAGCTGCCAATCCTCTTTTGGGCTGATTCCATGGACACCATCTCGCAGAGCTATATGCATCCACACAGCAGGTCAGTGATCCTCCCACAGCTGTCCAGGGTTACTGCCCCACTCAGACCCACAGGCCTGGTGCACAGCGGCAGGTTTGGGACCAGCCAGATCTGAGCGCTGTCTTATTCCTAGTTTATGATTCAAGAAGCTGGAGTGTCCAGGGGCCAGGAAGCTAGTACTGAACCTTCTCCGGAACCCCCGGCTCGTTAGTCCCAAGTATTACAATATATTCATTATTATATTTATCCAATATTATGAATAGTATAGAAAAATATAAATATATTTAAAAATCTGTCTTCATGTTCTTTGTAAAAAAAATAGGGAAAATATGAAGAAAAAAATCACCCTATTTCTTCCACCCAAGAATGCCACTTGAAACCCAAGTTTCTGCCTCCAAATCCCACTATTTCTACACTTGCCTTGCTGTCCTGCATTTGGTTCCAGACGCGCCCTGCTCCCGGGGCTGCTGCGAAGCAGCGGCTCAGCCACCTGGGAGAAGCGGCCAAACCGGACTTACCCGTTCGCGACACCTGTCACCTCCCACGGCCGGCCGACCCGCGGCTCCCGGGGACTGCGAGCGGGATGGGGTGCGGAGGCGTTGCCCAGCTGACCCGAGGGGAGACAAGCTCGGTTTCCCCGGCTGCAAAACACTCGGCCCCCACGGGAGCCGCGTCTGGCTCTCCCAGTTCTGCGCAGCGGAGGGGCAGAGGAGGGCCGGAGCCGCGTGCAGGGCCCGAGGTTCCAGCCGGGGCGGGGAGTCGCGGCACCGCGGGCCAGGAAGTTGGCGGCGGCCGCGGAAGAAGGGGCGGGAGCTCGGGCGGGGCGCGTACGTGTGTATACGAGTGCGTGGGCCGATCCGGTGGCCGGGACTACAAGTTCCAGGGTGCCCAGCGGCGCGCCCGGGTTTTTCTGGCCGCGCCGCCCGTCGGCTCTGAGCAGGTCGCCACGGGCTGGTACTCGCCACCCAGTCCCGGAGTAAATAAGGGAGTGACTCTCCCGAGCACCGTAAATAGAGTCCAAGTGGGCGGGGACCCGCCCCGCGCCGCCCGCTCATGTCTCTGCAGAGCCAAGTGTCCGGCCGCCTGGCACAGCTGCGCGCGGCGGGGCAGCTGCTCGTCGCCCTGCGCCCCTGGCCCGGCCGCTCGGCGGGTGCCACGCGGACCCGCAGCAGTGCGTGCGGCCCCCCGGCACCCCTGGGCACGTACGGCCCCCGCGCGCGGACCTCAGCGGGAGTTGGGGCTTGGGGGGCGGCGGCGGTGGGGCGGAGAGCCGGGGTGAGCCCCTGGGCCGCCCTGGCCATGGCGGCGAAGGTGGACCTGAGCACCTCCACCGACTGGAAGGAGGCAAAATGTAAGTGTAAGCACGAGGGGCGCGAGGGGCGAGGGGACCTAAAGTAGGTCTTCCCGGCTGGGCAGCACCCCACGAGCAGCCTCTTCTACCTGAGAGACCTGGGCAAGTTGAGGCCTCATCTGCCCTGGGACGGACCCCTCCTACCCATTCACAGTACTCCCCACCCCCGTGTGCTCAACCCCACAAAACAATTCACCCTCGACCAGGTCCAGGTTTCCCGTCAGCGGGCATTGTGGGGAAGGTGGCCTTATCCCGCTGGAATGGGCCACAGGGCATCCCAGGGATCATCTGGGACCTACCACCTTACTCCACTGTGCAGGAGGGAAACTGAGGCCCAGTGCTGGAGCTGATTTCCCCAAGGTCACTCAGGGAGTTTGTGGCAGAGTCCAGGTTAGGATCCTGAACTCCCCATACTCTGCATAGTACGGTTTTCAAGTGGTGGAGTTTGGGGCAGAGGGGCCGGGAACGGCTGAGGGAACAGCTCTGGGGCTGGCGTCCCACCTGGTGGGGTCAGAGAGCCCCACAGAGCGGCCGCCCTGGGCAGGCCTGTTCCGCCTCTCCCGCACTCCAAGCCTTCCTGGGCACGTGGTCTGGTGCCCTTTTGCCCTCATCGCTGGCCTCCCGCCACTCGTAAGCAGGCTGTGCCCGATTCCTGGAGACAGAGGTTAGAGGAGCTGGGGAACAGGGCAGAGATGGGGTGTTGTCCCGGTGACAACAAATGACACCCCGCAAGAATCAAGCTGCTTCCTCCCCTTCCCGAATGGGGCATGAGTCCTGGTAGAGCTTGAGGGAGGGAACCTGACCTGCTGAGCCCCAAATAGCCTTGTGTGGGGCCCAGCTGCTTCTGCCCTTCAGGGCCTGCCTCCTGGGGCCGCGGGATCCCCTTTCAAAAGGGCAGGGAAGGAGGCTCATTGGCTGGCCGAGGCAGAGTGGGTGCGGCCTCCGGCCGGCATGCCAGCCTTGGCAGCGATGGCTGGGGTTAAGTGAAGATGGCTGTCTGTGGGCAGTAGCAGAAATCAAAATAATTTACTCCCGTCTTGAATTGATTTGCACCAGGATCTAGAAGTGCAGGCAGAAAGCACCTGACTTTGCTCTGTGAGCAGCAAGTGGAGAACCTGTCACACCCTGGGGGTGGGGTGTGGCTGGCAGAGACCCCGAGCAGGGGGAGCCGGGCTGTCTTGTCCCCCCCCCCAGGATCTCAGGAGGGTGGGAAAGAGCACGCCAGGGAGACAAGTGCCCGGGTGCCTGTTCTAGGGCTCCCGCCTTTCCTTGGTGTCCCTGAAAACAGCTAGACCTCATGAAGCTAATGGGGCGGGGGATTCCCAGGCTGCTGCGATGTCACTCACTGGGGTCGCCCTCTCTGCCCATTCATTCAGCAGATTTTTACTGAGCACTTTCTATGTGGCCAGCACTGTTGCGGTGCTGGGGTTTCAGCTGCGAGGCTGACAGGCCGAGTTTATAACGTAGTGGGAGGAAGAAGTAAAGACCATGTTCCAGCAACTGAGACAGTGCCCGGCAATGCCAGTGCCATGAAGAAACTGTGGCAGCTGGGGCTGTCCGAGCTGAGGAAGTGGCCTGAACTGAGACCCAAGGAGAAGGATCTAGCCAGAGAAGGGCATTCCAGGCCCGTTATTGAGTGAGAGCCGGCCAGGCCCAGGGTATGGGGCTGCTCTGTGGGCTCCGACTGCCACCATCTCCACCGAGGCATGAGATGCTAGCCTTTGGGAATGAGACACAGAGGTCTTTGTATGTTTTAGTTCTCCGTTGCTGCGTAACAAAATACCCCAAACCTTAGTGGCTTAAAACAGCAACTGTGCCTTACCTCACAGTCTCTGAGGGTCAGGGAGCTGGGAGTAGCTTAGCTCGGTGGTTCTGGCTCAGGGTGTCCCATGGCGTCGGCTAGGGCTTGGTCGGGGCTGGGGCTGGGCTTCCCAGGTGGCTCACTCACGTGAAATGCCTGCTGGCAAGAGGCCTCATTTCTTTGCCACAGGGCCTCGCCACAGGGCTGCTTGAGTGTCCTTGTGACATGGCAGCTGGCTTCCCCCAGAGCATATGATCCGAGGGAGGGAGAGTGAGGAAACCAAGACAGAAGTTACAGTGCCTTTTTGTGACCTGTCTTTGAAGTCCCACACCGCCTCTTCCACTTTATTCTAGGGCTTAGACTTGGGTCAGGGGGTTTGGCCCACCCTCGGGGGGGGAGGGAAATTAGGCTCCACCTTTGGAAAGGAAGAATCTCAGAATTTGCAGGTGTATGTTTAAAACCGTCAATCACACTGGGGGAGATCTGGGGAGCTGCTTCGGCTGGAAGTCGCCTCTGACTGGGGTCTGAGCTGTGGTCTTGAAGCCCCCTACACTTTTGTTCGTTGCATTCAGATGACACTTGGAGCCGCATTAGACTGTATGCGGAAGGGCCTCCGGTGTCCGCTCTCAGGTGTGCAGTGTGTGCGGCTGTGCAGCCAGCGCTCGGATCAGTAGCTAGCACATCGCCCTCACTCCAGGACAGCACTGCCGGGAGCTAGTCACTCTTCTACCGGCTCATTTTGTCTCTTCTTGAACTTTGTATAATCAGAAGCATACAGTGCGTCTGGCTCCTTTTACTCATTATCTGTGCAATTCGTCCATGTTATTGGGTGTGGCAACAGTTTACCTTTTAAAATTGCTCTCTAGTATTCTAGCATGTGAATATACCACAATTTGTTTACCCTGCTGATGAGCATTTGGGTTTCTTGTGAATAAAGCTGCTCTGAACATTTTTATACATGTCTTTGATGGGCATGTGCTCTCATTTCTCTCAGGGATATACCTAGATAGGCCTCCAAAGGCTTATCTGCTTGAGATGATCCTCTCTTGAAGCCTGGCACACAGTAACCAAACTCACAAGAGACTGATGTATAGGTCAGCAGGGTGATGCACAGTTCATGGTGGGGAAATATAGTGGCAGTGGGTCTGAAAACTCAAGCATGCCTGGGCAGGGCCTTCTCTCCCTATGGGAGACAAATTGTAGTCGTTGGGTTGCCCAGAGCCTGCGTTCTTATCTGGGGGCTGGTTGAATGACTTTGGAAGCTAATCCTGCTGCCTTGGGCAGGGTGGGCAAGCTTCCTTGCTTGGGAAGGAGTCAGCCCACCCAGTATTTGCTCGATATTTCAGTCTCTGTGGAGTGCTGAGTGCCTGCTCTGGGCCCCAGCCTGCAGCCCAGCTTGTCCTTGGGACAGATAGCCGAGTTTTCAGCCTCACCCTGGGCACTCCTGTCCTCTCCCTCCACGCTGTCTATTTTTGTGGACCTGTTCTCCCTCCAGGTAAGTGAATGCAGTCAGGCCGGCCTTCCCAGCTAGGAGGCATTCAGTCTTTTGGGGAGACTTCTGCAGAATCTGGCTTCACTGGCCACTGGTTAATTTCTCTAATTTAATTCCCTCAGTCCTAGGGCAATTTATTGTACCCCAGGTGGTGCCTTTTCATCAGAAGATTGTGGACACAGCCAAATTGTAAAGGCAGTTGGGCCTGAGGGACTTAAGGCCAAGCCCTTGGGGGAATCTGGGGCTGTGTCACCACAGGATGGGCTTGGCCCTGCCCACACTGGGGCAGAGCTGTGCTAAAAAGAACAGCGACATTGGTGTCATCAGGCACAGGCAAGCTCCAGTGCTACTGCTTCCATACTCCCCAAGCCCCAGTTTCCTCATCTGTAAAATGGGACCAAAGATACCTACTTGGAGGTTGTGCTGGAATCACACTAGGAACCATTTTGGGCTGGCTGTGGTGGCTTACACTTGTAATCCTAGCACTTCGGGAGGCCAAGGCGGGAGGATCGCTTGAGCCCAGGAGTTTGAGACCAGACTGGCAACATAGTGAGACCACATCTCTACAAAAAACAGAAAAATGAGCCGGGTGTGGTGGTGTACACCTGTAGTTTCAGCTCAGGAGGCTGAGGGAGGAGGATCGCTTGAGCCCAGCAGTTTGGGGTTGCAGTGAGCTACGATGATGCCACCGCACTCTAGCCCAGGCAACAAAACGAGACCCTGTCTCAAACAAAAAAAAAGAAAGAAAGAAAGAAACCATTTTGTATGCCATGGCCCACAGAGGGTCCCAGTGGCCTCCTTCCCTTGTCTCCCTGAAGCCTGCCTCCTTTCTCTGCTCCGTGCTGGCTGCGATGACACTGGGCTCTCATAGGCTCGTCAGGAATGCCAGAGCCCCGACCCCGCGCATCCGGAGCCACGTTTGCTCTCCCTGGTGGTTTAAGACAGAGCTCGTGCACTCCAGCCTCAGATGCATCTGGGCAGGGGCACAGACTAGTTTCAGCCCCATGAGATTTCATCCAGAGTGAGAGATTTATCTGATTTGACTGCTCAACTGGCAAATTTTCCAGGCGCACGTGGGAATGGGGCGAGGGGGGCTCCTACCTGTCTTCTGGGGACCCAGCCTTGGCACATCCCAGTGTGGGCGGAGGCGAGGGCACCTAGGGAGCGGAGAGAAGCTCTGAGGTGCCTTGTGCCCTGTTTGTTCTCCCCATCGTTCGAGCCATGGGTTTTGACAATACCCTGCTCTTGGGGGACTGTAAGCGCAGGTGATTAATGCCCCTGCCACCAAGTCTAAGCACCGCCATGTTCTGGGAGCCCAGCCTTTATCAGCCCTGCCCACCTGGCATTCTCCAACGGAGGAGCCCCGCCTCGGCGCCCCCTCTGCCCTCACCTCTCTGAACACCGTCTTGCAAAGTGCCATAAAGACACTTCTTAAAACACATCATTGAATTCCCGTTCGCCCGCTGCACTTTATGATCCTGGCGGAGCCTGCGTCCTCCTGCCTAGCTTTTGTGCCTGGGAGCTGCTGGAAGCTTTGTCCGGGGTCAGGCCTCTCCATCAAAATTTACTGCAAACATCTTTTTACAACACCTGTCTCACTGAGCTGTGAAATACTCTCGCTTCTTCAAATATGAAAGAAAATGAAAATGCATGTTTTACATCGTTTATAAAAAAAATAAAATTCACTTGTGCTTTAAGTCTGCATCTGCCCTTCTAGAAGGAGGTGGGAAATGTTACAAATGCATGGGGTACACGCACCCAGCTTAAGGTCCCTGCTGCTGCTTCCAGGAGCGAGGAGGGGCTGGGGTGAGGACCCTCGCTGACAAAGGAAGCCGAGGCAATGGATATGGTATCTGGGTCCTTGGGGCCGGTGGCAAATCACAGTTGGCTTTTTCTTCCCCCATAAATCAGGGACCAGTGCAGTGTGTCGCTCTTCAGGGATGAGCCAGGCTGCAACCTCGTTCTGGAGGTGTGCACTGGGGCACCAAGGACTGGAAGGGACAGGCTGACAGATGTCCCCAAGGTCAGTGCACAGCTGGCTGGTGGCAGAGCCAGGATGCTGTCTCTGGGAAGCGGAGCCATCTTTTGGACTTTCCAGAGATGAGGGCTGTGAGGGTGTGGGTCACTTAGACCGGGCCACGTTACTGGGGGGACAACGCAGGAGTGAGGCTGGGGTTGGGTCCCACTGCTGATCCCTTTCGCTTGCGTGTGACCAGGGGCAGGTTGCTCTGCCTCCTCTCTAAAACGAGGTGGTGGCATCTGTCAGATGATGTCTGCTAGGGAGCTGAGTGTTTCTGGGCGCCCAGACTAGTTCCTTGGGGTGCTCCAGGCCTGTCCCGCTGGACAAACTCCGCCATGTGAGGCTCCTGGGCTCAGTCGGCCCCAAGTGGTCTGTCTGCGTCACAGCAGGTGCCTCGGCTTTCTGGCCTCAGGGCCAGCTGGCTGGGAGTGCCCACACGTGGGCATGCCAAGGCCTCAGAGTGGGGATGTCTCTGGTCATGATGACAAATACGGGGACCCACATAATTTAAAAAGCTTCTCCACCTGCTGTGCTCCCAAGTTGGGGAAAAAAGTTTCTCCTCTCAAATTGTGTTATGTTCGCTTTGTTCTCTTTGGCCCTCATTTTGCTCTCGGGAAGCGAGGTGTGTGTCTGGCATGCGGGTGGCACTTTACAGCTGATGGCCCTCACAGCGGGCCTGGGTGCTAGGGAATGCCTGCTGCCCCTGTTCCGGTGAGAAAACAGGCTCAGGAAGGGTGACTTGCCCAGGAGCGTGATCCCGGGAGGTCACGAGCCCAAACCTAGGGGACCTGGAGCAGAAGAGGAATAAAACCGCAGCTGCAGCAGCCTGGGGCTGGGCCAGGCTCCACGCAGCATCTCTGCGTTCCTCAGACGGGGCACAGACCGGGAGGGTGGCGCGTCCCCTCTGCCCTCCAGCCCAGCTGCTCTGGCTTTTCCTCGTTTCTCCACCTAAATGCTCTCTCGTACCTTGGGGCCTTGGCACACGCTGTGCCCTCTGCCCGGAAGACTCTGGTCTCTTAGCAAACTTGCCCCCAGCCATCGGTCTCAGCTCGTTTATTTCTCGACTCATCCCACAGCCGCCCATGAGTGCCACACAGGCCACGCACTGTGCAGGGCAGGAATGAGGTGCGATGACAACCCCCCCACCCCCCGTGGGTCCCTGTGTGGAGTTTACAGGTTGACATGGCCAAGGTCAGGAGAGGAATAAATGTAAACAAAGGCAACTACGCGTGTACCTGCAGGAAGTGTGGTGGTGGGGAGGAGGCTACTCTGAGTGGGGAGGAGGGAAGAGTGGCGGCGGGGTGGGGGGACGAAGCACGTACAAAGGCCCTGAGGCAGGAAGCAGCTTGGCTGTTTGGGGAACTGAAAGGCTAGTGGCTCGGTGTGTGTGGAGGGGGCGCAGTGGGGAAGATATGGTAGACAGAGGTTAGGGGGTTAGCGGGAGAGAGGCAGGGAGCTGTCACACTACCAGATCTGTGGGCCCTAGTAAGGACTTGGAGTTTGAATTGAGTCTTAAACAGGAGAGACAGCCTGTGATTTACGTTCCTGGGATGCCTGGGCTGCCACTGGAGCAGCAGATGGGGGTGAGGTGGACATGGGGAGTCAGCTGGGAGTTGGGAGCCTCCAGAGGGGCCCAGGAAGCCATGAGGGAGGCTTGGTTTCTGGGGTGTCACGGTAATAAATCCAACAGGCCTGTACCCAGTTGGGACACGGGGAGGAAGAGGAAGGAAAGGGAAGGAGCCCTGGGGTCAAGGGAGGGGATGGGGGCACGAGAGGTGAGGTCGTTTGAAGGCAGACGGGATGGCCTGGGGCAGGGGACCTGCCTCAGTGAGCCCTCTGTGAGGTGGGCCCGGCAGTGGCCTTGGCTGCAGGAAGGACCTTCATGCCCAGGGACCTGAGGGGGGCGGTGGCAGTGGAGGTGCCCAACCTGGTGGGGGAGGAGGTGACACAGATGGCTGCTGTTCCTCTGTGCAGCTGGAATGGGGGAGGCTGGGAGAGGGAAGAAGGGGGAGGCCTCTTGCAAAGCAGCAGCTGGAGCAGCTGTGCAGATGGAGCCCCCGCTCCCCACTGGGGGAGACCGCTTTCTGCTTGCTGGCGGGATTTCCTCCAGGGATTTGTAGCCCCCAGGACAGACCCAAGAAATTGGGGTCACATCCTTCTCCCGGGAGCTTTCCTGGCCTCCCGTCTTGTCTGTCAGGCCCCAGGACCTAACCTTGCCTTTCCCCCCAGGCTTGGTGCAGGTGGGGGCTCAATACATATTTATTAGCTGACTGATCTGCGTTCAAGCTGCCTGTGAGAGGCAGAGCCTGGGTCCTCCCGGCTCCCTCCACAGCCCGTCTCTGCCCACCGTAGTGGTGCCGTCTGCAGGCGGCTGAGCCCTTTGCCCGTGTGCTAAGCCTGGTCCGCTTCTTGTTTAATGCAGGAGGCGGCTTCCACACACTCCTTTCACAGAAGAGGACAGCGAGGCTCAGAGGCCCCCACCCCACACGAAGAAAGGAGCCTTTGAGTGGGGCCCTCGGCCTGCTCCTCAGTCCCACTGGGGTCGTGTGCCCAGAGGGGACACCTCGGTGGGTGGCAGGGAACGGCTGTGAGCAGGGAGGGACCCTGGAGGTGGAGGGGCAGGCAGGGTTACCCTTGTCCCCTTGGAAAGCATGGGAATGGCACACTGCGGGAAGGCCTTAACCATATTTGGTGCAAGCATTTTCAATCTGATTGCAGTGTCCCTGGGATGAGGTCAGGCCCCGCCCGTCACCCCAGGACCTCACACGTCCTGTTCCTGCTGGCCAACACCCCTTCCAGCCTGGCTACTTCCCGCTCTTGAGTCTCACTGAAGCCTCCCTGAAGACTCCCCCACCCCCATTTCTGTGACCTCCCCTCCCAGCATGTCTCGGGGTGTGACGTGCCTGGGTCAGCCTGGGTCTCCCCTGCTGGATCGCAGGTGCACGAGGGCCAGCACCACGTCAGTCCTATTCGATGCATCCCGGCACTGAATGCAGGGCCAGTAAATGTTTGTGGAAGGGGGTGGGAAGTGGCTGCCAGACAGTGTGGCTCTGGCTTGAGCCACAGTTGAAGCCACCTCGGGGTGTTCCTAGCCTTTTATAGTGATCCCACCTTAGCGCTGAGCACAGACTCTGAACTGGGCCCTTCCTGTGAGTTATGTCCTTGGGGTACGATCACCGCTGCCACCAGTGGACAGATGAGGAGACCAAGGCTTGGACTAAGTGACTTTGGCAGGGAAAAGGGCATTCGGGGGACCTGCCTTTGGAGGGCCTGCCCCTCAGCCATTTCCATGGAAGCTTCTCTCTCACCACCGCTACGTATTTCTGGACGCTTTTTGAGTTCCTAGGTTGTGGCCTTTGCTGCTTGTTCCCCTCCCGCAGCGGTCAGTGGGGCAAGACCAGGCTGAGACCTGGTGCGCAGGCGGCTGCCGGCCGGCAGGGGGCGTCCACGAGCCTCAAGCCTGGACTGCAGCTGCTGGGGCGGGAACCTCTGAGAGGGGCTCCAGGCTTCTCTGCCTGGTGTGGCCCCAAAGGGAGGGCCGGACCCCAGGGGCAGGCCCAGAGTCTGTGGCAGGTCGGGTCCTGACTGTCCACTTGCCAACCGTGTGACCACTGCGGCCTCCCAACCTCCCTGAGCCCCTCTTTCTGCATCTGTAAAATGGGAACAATTCCAGCCACTCCTGTGGTCCCCCCAGCCAGGCGTCCGCCTGTGGCAGCTCTCAGCCACTGCTGGGGGTGTCAAGGACAGGCACCAGATCCGCTTGGTTCTGCAGCACTCTGAGGACAGTCACCGCTGCCCACAAATAATGGCAGTGATGGTGTCACCGGTTCATAAGGTACCAGACTGATGAAGCGATTGACCGAGCACAGCCGACCTGCCCGGCCTTAGCACGTGCGAGTGAGCTCGGAATTACTCTGCAAGGGACGTCTTCTTCTCATCCCATACCTGCAGAAATGAGGGACCCAGGGGGATGTGGACACAGCTGGGAAGTGGCAGTGCTGAATTCTGAACCCGGGTCTGCAGTGCGCGCATGAGTCCCTCAGCCTCCCCGGGCCTCAGTTTCCCCTCCTAAACAAAGAGAGGGGCAAGATGTTCTAGGGGCTTCTCAGGCTCTACACTGAGGATGCGTGCCCCCAGCACACTGCCCCGTGTGCCATGGAAGGATGGCGGCAGGGCCGGTTTGTACCTTTGGATAGGGCAAGAGGCCCTGAGGAGGGGAGGCCTGGGGGTGGGAGGCCCCGACCTCTCCTGTCGTGCTGGGCCTGATTGTCCTTCCTGCCTGCCCCACCCGCCTCCGCAGCTTTTCTGAAGGGCCTGAGTGACAAGCAGCGGGAGGAACACTACTTCTGCAAGGACTTCGTCAGGCTGAAGAAGATCCCCACGTGGAAGGAGACGGCGAAAGGTAGGCTCTGTGCTGGGGAGGCCCGCCTGGCTGCCCAGCAGGCGGCCCATCCAGACCTGGCGTTCAGGACAGGAAGAATCCAGCAGCGTTATTGAGTGCCTGCTGTGTGCAGGCACTGCGTGTGTCGCCTCATTTAATTATTAACATAGCCTGAGGCAAGTTTGATTTTTATCCCCATTATACTGTGAGGACATGAGCCCTAGGCCAGCGAAGCCACCTGCCCATGATCACTGGTGGTTAAGAGCTGGGGTTTGACGCTGTGGGGCGCTTGCTTACAGCAAAGCATGCTGGTGACCTCCCCGGCCCTGCCGACGGCAGGCCGGTAACCTGTGGCCCTGGGCAAGTCAGTTACCTGCCTGGGCCTCAGTTTCCACATCTATGAAATGGGGATGGATGACATTTGTACAATACCTGCTCATAGCATTGTTGGGAAGATTCAAGGATAAGACGTGTGGTGCTGGCACACAGTAGGTGCTTACTCAGTGTGGGCTCTTGTTACTGGTATCAGCAGTTGTCATACTGCAGGCTGCCTCTGGAGGTGGAGGGAGGTTGATGGGGAAGGGCCAGGCCCCTGGGCATTGGCTGGGTCACTGTGCCGTGGAGAGCCTCTCTGTGACACCCTGGGTCCCCGCTTGTTCCAGGGGTGGCCGTGAAGGTCGAGGAGCCCAAGTACAAGAAGGACAAGCAGCTCAACGAGAAGATCTCCCTGTTCCGTGGCGACATCACCAAGCTGGAGGTGGATGCCATTGTCAACGCCGGTGAGTGGCTGGCCTGAGCCAGAGACCTGGGTGACCGCCTTGTTGCCTTTGCTCTGGTCTGCCGTGCCAGGCCTGGGTGGACGCCACCTGGCTCCAGCGAGGCTCGGGTTGCCGGGCGAGGATGGCCTGCTGGCGCCACGGGAGCTCAGTGCGTCGGCCACTCGGGCTCCTTTTCCCTTGAAACCCTGACCTGCTGTGTCGGGGGCGCCGAGCTGCCTTGCGGCTCTGAGACCCATTAGCGAGCAGGGAAGGGGGAGAGCGCAGCTGGAGCTGTGCCGGGCTGCCCTGCCAGGAAGGCGGGAGCCGGAATGGGGTGGTCCCCGCTGGGGGCTGCAGACACCCCTGGCCTCTGCGTTCCTTCCTCTGCCTTCTGCCCACCCGGGCCCGGCTCCCCTTCAAACCTGGGCGGTGAGGGAGATTGCCGAGGCGAGGGTGGGGCACAGAAGTCCCCTGCAGCCCCCTGGCAGCTCTCCAGCGCCTGGAAATGGGAGCCGCTCAGCTTCCTGTGCGCGCCTCTTGCTGGCTTGGCAGTTTCTTGTGACGAGTGTGGGAGTCAGTCGGCTGCTTCTTCGGGGGAGGCAGGAAGGGGGCTGCTTCTCCTCCCATGCGGTGGTTGTCTGGCAGAGGTCAGAAGGCTCGGGAAAGGACTTTGAAGTGCTTGGGAGTCGGTGCCAAGGGCCAGTTAAGTGCAGCAGGTGGTTCATGGAGTGAGGTCACGGCTGAGTCCCAGCCCTCGCCTGCCTGTTTGATTGTTTGCTCCCCAGGCGTCTGCACCAGGGATCAGAGGAAGGGGGGCCTCTTTCTTAGACCTGAAAAGCGCAGGGGGTAGACCCTCTTGTTTTGGGCTCCAGCTCACAGGGAAAACCCCGCCATGTCAGCACCCCGCAAACTGTGCAGGCCCAGGGCACCCCCAGGAGCTTCTCGAGTCTTCTCCATCTCGGCTTTGGGCTTGCAGCGATGGTGTCTGACGCCGGCGCTGCAGTGACTCTGGGACATGGCGGTGCCAATGCTGTCAGTGTTTCCATTGATCCCTTAAGTGACTGGGCTCTCGGGATCTGGACAGAGGTGGCCTCTCGGCCTGTCCTGGGCCTGCTTGTTTGTGGCCTGAATTGTGTTTCCTGCAGCAACCTTGCTGTGTGCATCTCCCAGCAGCGTTCGTAAAACTGGACAGTCACACAGTGGTGTGCTTCCCCCCGACGGTGCCTGCCTCAGGTGCACAGGTGACAAGTTACATGCAGGCAGCAGTTCCCAACTGGAGGGGCTGGCCGAGGGGAGGCAGAGGGAGTTCAGGTCACCTTTGGGTTTCTGCAGGTGGTTCTGGTATGTTTCTCTTAGGCCACTAGGATGGGTGGGTGGCAGTGAGATCTGCAGGTCCACCTGGGGAGACACAGGGCTAAGACAAGCCACGTCTGGGGTGGCAGACAGCACAGTGGCCCAGGGGAGAAGAGCGTTGTGTCTGTGCCCAGGAGGGGCTGGCCTGGAGCGGAAGGACGGACTGGGGCCGTGGCTGAGGGGGCAGTCGTGCATGCCTGGGGGGCTGCCCTGCCTGGGTGCCCCAGCCCTGCCAGTCACTGGCAAACATGCAGGCGGCGCCCAGCTGATATCTTCTTGCTGAGCTGCAGAGTGGCCAGAGGGAAGTGGGGCATCTTATGAGCCGCTTCCCAGCCCAGGTTGGTGGTTGGCTGCAATGTGGGCCAGGAGAGAGTGTGCAGGGACCCAGGAGGGGTGTCTGCGGGATGCAGATGGAGAGGGGTGGGGGCTCTGGAGGCTGCACTCTGGGCTGCAGTCATGATTAATGGCTCTTCCTAAGTGCCCCTGTGACTTGCCAGATTTTGAAAGCAGCGGCTCTGTGGGCTCCTCACACTCTGAGAGGCACTTTAGCGCTCGCTTCCTTTGACTGCACCGGGGCTGGGCGGCGTTTGCCAGGTTTCTCTGGGGATGCCCTTCTTGTGCTTGCCAGGGCCTCTGTTTCCTCCTCTGCGTGACGGGGATGGTGAACACCCACCGGCCGGGTTGTTGGGGGCCTTAGGAGCCGAGGCCCAGGAAGTGAGAGTGAAGCTCACTCTCAGCGCCTGGCATGAGCCAAAGCTCGGCACCTGCCGCTGGCGTTGGTGTTAGAACTGCTGCCATCAGCGTCATTGTGAGCATGAACCCTGTCCCACAGATGCCAAGAGACATGGTACTTCCTGCAGGTGATCAGTTTTCGCCTCCCCCTGCTTGCCTCAGTTTACCTAACACCTCTTCGAGTGTTTTCCTGGGATCTCCTTTTTTTCTAGAAAGAGTATCTCAGCCAGAAGGACCCAGAACCAGCCTGGAACCCCAGGGAATGGTTGAGGCAGGCCCTGGACGCGGGGTTCCCACACACAGCCTGTGTCCCCTCTGGGGCCCCAGGCCTTTGCCAGGCCCCAGTACTCAAGGTGGCCTTGGCCCCGTCAGGCCTGGGAGTCCTGAGCGACCTTGGCTCCCACCCCAGCCCCGCCACCCACCAGGGGGCAGCAGAGATCGCAGTTCGGGGGAGCCCATAAATCAGCCTGTTTATTAGCGGAATAAAAGTCGTCGGCAACGTGGGGCTTTTCGGGGCTGCATAAATCTGCGTCTGTGCCTCGTGAAACCCATATGTGCTTAATTCATATGTAAAGTTTCAAGCAGGAAGAGAATACGTGTCCATTAAATTCTATTTGACTTGATTATAATCATTAGCCGTGAATAATTGCTTCTCAGCGCCGACCATGGAGCCGCCACAATAGGCAAAAGGAGAAAGCAATTATCTCGGGGTGGGAGTTTTTAAATTTATATTTTTGAAGCCAGGGCCGGTGTTTGCCCAGCGGGTGTCGGTGGCCGTGGAGAGCCGTGTGGTGGGACTGGGCTGGGGGCCCAAGGGCTGGCTGCGGAGCTTCTAGATTTTCTGGGGGGGGGTCTCTTTGTCCCTGCTGCCAGATGGGGAGGGGCCGTCGCCTCCTGGGTGCAGGTCCAGCTGCTGGGACCGCGGAGGGAAAGGATGCGGGGGGCTGGGAAGGGACCGAGAGGGAAAGGGGTCAGGCCCCCCGGCCTCCGGGCTCCTCTGTCCTGAAAAGCGGCAGGCGTGGGGGTCTCTCGGCAGGACCCTGGGAATCCCTGGGGAGGGCAGGGCCGGGTGCCCTCCCTGCCACCCACCTCACCCCCTCCCCTCAAAGGGCTCCACCCACGGCTGCCCTCAGGACTGGAAAGTTGGGCTCTGTTTCCCCACCGGTCCCCCGGCATTTGAGGTCCTGCACTGGTTTCTACTCCCACTTTGTTGGTATTTGAGATGTGACTAGGCGCGTGTGGTGGTGGATGTGTGTGTGTGAAGTGTGGCATGTGTATGTATTTGCGTGATGTGTGTGAGGCTGCATGTATGTGTGATGTGCCATGTTTGTGTCTTTTGTGTATGTGCTTGTGTGATGTGGGTGTGTGTGTGTGTGTGTGATGCGTGTTGTATATGGCATGTGGCGGGAGTGAGGTGGGGGCAGGGCTTAAGGTCACAGGGGCAGGACAAACTCCCCACAACCGCCCCAGGCACAGTGCTGGCCTCCCGGGCCCTCCCGGCTCCGTCCCCACGGGCTGCTGGCTGAGGCCACTTGCTCGGGCAGCGCCCGGGAGAGTCTTAGGCCCCTGCCATCTGTGCCGGCCTCGGCTCCTGCCCACGGGGCAAGCCGCATCCATCTTAATTAAATCGGGCTGTCGTGCTGGCGAGATGAGACAGGGGGCCCCTGCAGGCCCCCGTACTGGGGTAGCAGGTTCTCAGGGGCAGTGCCTGCCTCTCCAGCTTGGCCTGTGACCCCCAGGTTGTGCCTGGGGAGAGCTCAGGTCTGGGGGTCTCTCCAGAATGCTCGCGTCTTCTCTTTGCTACAGAGGCATGACCTTGACTAGGCCACCTCCATGCCCTGGAATTTTCTAGTTCACCAGGCCTGCGCCTGTGGGCCTCTTGTCCCAGGCAGGAAATGTCCGGGCACAAAGAAAGACCCCCATTCTCAGCCGGCCCAGGGGCCCGGCCGCCTGGCTTTGGCCTTCAGGGATGGAGCGGAGATGAGTGGAGTGCTTTGTGCAAAGACAGATGGAACCTTTCACTCCAAGGCAATCCCAGGGCTGCACAGGAAGACCGGGAGTGGGTGGTGTCCCAGCATCCCTCCGGCCGTGCTGTGGCCTCCATTTCCTCATCTGAGGAATGGCATCACCGTCAGCCCCACCCCAGGGCGGGTGTGAGGACGACTTGGGTTTAGGTCCGTCCAGGGCCTGGCGCGTGGAGAGCCCCCAGTAAATTATTATTGGAAGTCAGGATGAGAGCAACTAAGTAGAATATAATGTGACAAAGCGCTGGAAGCGAGGTCTGAACAAAGTGCCGTGCGACGCCACAGGGACCAATTAATTCTGCAAGGAGGTGGCGGGAGGCGAGGCGGGTCGGGGAGGCCTTTGAGGGGCCGGGCGTGCGGCGGGGAGCGGGTGGGACGCCATGTTTCACAGTGACAAGCTGGCCTCGCAGGGAGATTTTTAAGCCGCTTATTTATTTAAAATAAGGTATGAAGTGGTTGGCGCTCTGTTTCCTTAAGTCTTGGGGCTTTGATTTGTGAAAATCTGCCCGCTTATCACCGCCCTGCTTGCAAGCACCGGTAGCCCCTGCATGGTCCCTTCTGCTGCCTGGAGTTCCCGCGGAGCCTGGCCTGGCTGAGAGTGGCTGGGGCCCCCAAGCAGCCACCCGCCCCTGCGCCTGACTGTCCCCCACGGCCGCTCAGAGTCAGTGATTTAGAGACCGCCTTGATGGACTAGCAGGCAGGGGGGCCCGGAGGGATGCAGACCGCCTCGTGGGAAGTGATCTGACGCTAAACTGTCGCCGTAAATCGCTTTATCTGTCACTTCAGATTTAAATGTGTTTGTTGAGGCCTGCCGGCCACAGGCAGCAGAAACCCTCTGCAGTGGGTAGGGGCGGCGCGGCCCAGTGCGACCGCAGGCACAGGGCCGGCTGAGCAGCCTTTTCGGACGGGACCTGTTAGCAGCGAGGACAGGGACCATCGTGTCCTCCCTCCTCAGGGGAAGCCGGTGCAGGTGAGGACAGCCACTTCCTCCGTGTCACTCGCATGTGTGATTGTCTCAGAATCCCCGACACATTGAGGTTCAGCAAAAGAGAGAGAACGTGACCTGCCTCGGCCGGGGACTGAGGTGGAATTCAAACTCACAGCCTTTTGTTCGTTTGGCAGACATATGGGTAGACCCACCGTGTACAGACATTGGGGTAGGCCTGGGCTACAAAAGACGCAATTTCTAATCCCAAAAGAGGGGTGAGATGAGTGAACGGAAAAGGAAACCAAGTGTATGAGGCATGAGAGCCCAGCCTGCGGGGGTTTGGGGGGCGTGGGGGCGTGGAGGAGCGGTGGGGGGTGGGTGGCAGTCGGGAAGGGGATGCTCTTGTTGGGGGGTCTGAGTCAGAAGCTGGGCAAGGGCAGGGGGAGAGAGGGAGAGCGCTGGCAGGAAGGGCTGAGGCAGGCGGGACAGTGTGGGAAGGCTCTGAGGGGTTTGGAGTGAGCCCGCCTGGTCCTGAGTTGTGTGGAGAACGGGTAGGGGCAGGGAGCGCAAGACGGTAGAAATAGGGATGCCCAGAACGCGGGGGGCCCTCCGGGCATAGACTGTGTTTCTACCCTGTGCCGCCTCTCCCATCTTATTATATCAGCCTCACTGTGCCAATGGGGAACTGAAGCTCAGAGACGTGAAGCAATTTGCTTAAGGTCACACAGCCGAATAGTGGTAGGGCTAGGATGGGAGGTTGCCGGACTGCAGAGCCCCCAGGCGAGTGTGTGTGTGTGTGTGCGCGTGTGTGTGAGGGTGGGCGAGGGTGGGTGGGAATACCTCGTCTTTGTTCCCTTTTTTCTGGGTTCCCAGAGTGGATATGTTGTCATCTGTCTTCACTGGTGGAGAGGTGGGGCAGAGGTCCGCCATGGGTGGGAGTCACTGCAGAAAAATTGGGACCAACACCTGGGTCTGCGTTCATCAGCCCCGTGAGGCTTTGTGAAGGGTCCCACTCCCATGGCTGCCCAGTCGTCCTGTGGCCAAGCCTCTTCCTCGGTGCCCCCCACGCAGCATCCCCTGCTGTGGGCTGAGGGTGCCTGTCCCCTGCAGCTTGTTACCGAGTGTCCCTCTGTGCTCACAGCTGCCCCACACGCTGCATGCACTTCCTCGTTGCTCAGGCAAGTGCTGATATTTCCCCCATTTTACAGATGAGGAGACTGAGGCACCATGGGTTACAGTGCTGGGTAAAAGGCAGGGCTGAGACTTGGAGTTTGGGAGGGACATGATCAGGTTTGCTTTTTCACAAGGTGCCTCTGGGTCCAGTCCAGGAGTGAGGCGCAGAGTGGATCGGGGAAGCTAGTCGGGATGCTGGGGTCCAGGCAGCCCCCGCCCCGTGTTACGAAGCCTAGAACACCGAGACACTGCCAGGACCTAATTTCCCCCATTGCACGAGGATGTGGCTTGTCTCCACAAGGTCGAGCAGTGGTTACATAAATTCATAAATGATGGATCCCTCCTGAATTATTGAGATTCCCTCGTGAGCTGGTAGGCCTGGTCCAGTGAACCGCACAGTGGCCGGTGGGTGTGACTCTGGAAGGACCCTGGAAGGTCCTTCCACCCCAAGGTCTCCTGTTTATTAGCCAGAGCCTTCCCGGCATTTCCACAGGGAACGCAAGGGTGGACTGTGGACCCAATAACTCTTTGTCCTGGGTTTCAATAGATGTTTGTTGAATGAAGGAGTGACCACATGCCCTTGAGAGTTGGTCAGACGGTGGGAGGGACTGCATGAACTAGTGACCCCCCGGGCCCCTTCTTCCTTCCCCAGCCCAGCCTCCTACCCCATTCTCTGGGCCAGAGGGGCAGATTCATTTTACAGCTGAGAACAGTGGTGACATTTATGGGGTCCTCGTGAGGGTCCTGGCTCTTTTCCAGGCTCTGGTGAGCACAGGGCTCAGTGTGACCCAGTGCCTGCCCTCAAGGCATTTACAGCCCTGTGGAGAAAGACAGGAGAGTATCCGAAGCCCAGAGAGGGCTGTGACCTGCTCAGGGTCACACAGCAGAAAAGGGGCAAAGCAGGGCCTCACGCTCCGGCCTCTTGAATCCTGGCTCTGGCCCTCGCTCCTTGGCCCTCTTCTCCCTGTCACAGCAGACCCATGCTTAGAAAACCTCTGTCAGGGGTCTGCTGCCCACCCGTGGAGTGACCGTCCTGCCTGCCAGCCCGTGCTCAGTGGCCCGAGCACGTCCTGTCCAGCTGCTCCCGTCCTTGAGACCTCAGCGCCCGCACCTGTGCGCCTGCCCGTGTCCCCGATGTGCTGTCTACCCAAGCACTGAGCTGAGGAGGCCGGAGCTTGTGAGAATGTGTGTGTTTCGAAATTAATGGGGACCATTAAATTGGCCAAGCATGAAAAGGGCTGGATCTGCAGCCCTTGGCTTGTTCTCCTGGATGAGCCGCCAGCGCCTTGGCAGAGGGCTGCGAGCTGGCTTCAGGACTCCCCGGGAGGCTGTGGCTTGCCTGCCCGTTTAACGGATGGGCACTCTGTGTCCCTAGGAGATAAAGGGGTCTGGCCCCAGCAGCATGTGGCAGCCATGGCACCCTCACCCCCAGGGACCGGGGTCCTTTTTCCCTCCTTCCGCACCCAGCTCTGTGCAGACAACGAAGTCTGCGGGTGTGAAATTGAGCCTCCCCTCCAGACCCCTGGGGTGGGCTCAGACACACTGCAGACCCCCACCCTTGGGCTTCCTGGGCGAGTCTTGGCCTGGCCTGATGCCGGCTGGGGATGGCCTCTAGGGCTGTGGACCCCAGCCCCTGGGCCGCAGACCGATACCGGCCCATGGCCTGTTAGGAACCGGGCTGCACTGGTGGGAGGTGAGCGGCAGGTGAGCGAGTGAAGCGTCCTCTGTATTTACAGCCACTCCCCATGGCTCACATCTGCCCGCCCCATTCTGTGGAAAAACTGTCTTCCATGAAACCGGGCCCTGCTGCCAGCAAGGTTGGGGACTGCTGCCGTAGGACACAGCAACACCTAACAGAGAGTCAGAGGATCCAGGCTCCGTCTCCTCACCTCCCCACAGCTCCATGTGCTCTGGAGTCTCCGCAGTGGGACACCTTGCAGTTGGGAGTTGGAGTCCTGGGTATGAGTCCCAGCTCCACTGTGTACCAGCTGTGTGACCTTAGGCAAGTCACTTAACCTGTCTGAGCCTGTTTTCTTGCCTGTAAAACAGGGAGAAGGGAGAAGAGTGCACTAGGACCCAGCCCCTTGAGTTGGGACTTTGAAAGGAGATAATTTGTATACGATACTCAGCACAATGTCTGGCGTGGAGCAAACCCTCAGGAAATGCCGGAAATGCCAGCTCTTGCTCCTGCTGCTGTTTCTCAGGGAGGGCTGCTCAGACCCGCTGAGCAGGACATGCGATCGGCACCCAGAGCTTGGTCGGGCGGGGGACAGGGGCATGGTGCCTTTGTCCCCTGGGCAGGCTGAGGACACCTTCCCGGCTTCCCAGTGGAGCCGGGAAGCTGAGCCACCTGCTGGAGCCAGCGTGACTGAGGGGATGGGCCCGTCCTGACCGCCAGAGTCTTTTGGATTGGGGTTTCCTGCCCAGGAGGGTTTGGGGTAGGCGGGCAGGGCATCTCCCGCCACTGCCAGCAGGGCCGTCCGCGTCTGCGCACCGGCCATCGGGGAGGGCGCGTGATCACGCAGAAACCATCTGTGGGCCGGGCGTGGTGGCTCACGCCTGTAATCCTAGCACTCTGGGAGGCCAAGGTGGGTGGATTGTTTGAGCTCAGGAGTTCGAGACCAGCCTGAGCAAGAGCGAGACCCCGTCTCTACTAAAATTAGAAATTAATCGGCCAACTAAAAATATATAGAAAAAAATTAGCCGGGCGTGGTGGTGCATGCCTGTAGTCCCAGCTACTCCGGAGGCTGAGGCAGGAGGATCGCTTGAGTCCAGGAGTTTGAGGTTGCTGTGAGCTAGGCTGATGCCACCGCACTCACTCTAGCCCGGGCAAAAGAGTGAGACTCCGTCTCAAATAAAAAAAAGAAAGAAACCATCTGTGCCTGCAGGGCAGGAGATGGGACAGTTCAGGGGATGTTCCAGGGGGTGACTGAAGTGTCCCTGGCAGGGGTTGCCCAGCCCCTTGTTCCTCCCCTCCTTAAGGTCCTCGTGGTATCAGAAGCTCACCTTTTGAGCTCCTTTATTTTGTAAATTGTGTGTCCTGATGCTTCCTCAGGCCCCAATGGCAGCCGAGGTTCACATGGTTGCCATCATAGTCCCCACCTCCCCGTCTCGATTTACCTGTCAAAAGGGTGTAGCTGTCCTGGGAGCAGTGGCCAGGCCCAGGCTGTGGTGGAGGCCACCCAGGGGTGTGGCGTGGCCAGGCTCAGAGGCCTCGGAGGCTGGGGCCGTGGCCGATCGTGAGATGGACTTGGCTAAAATCTGGTTCTGCCACTAAGGCAAGCCTGCTTCTCTCGGCTTCAGTTTCCACATATGTGCCTCGTCGGGGGATTAACAGGAAAAAAGAGAATTCCTGCCTGAAATGCCCGGCACACTGGAGGGGCTTTCGAATGGCAACTGTCGCTGTCGTTAGCGAAGGCTCTCCCTTCACCACCCTGCTAGACCCAGGGCCCCTCCAGGGCAGGGATGGGGACTGACTCGGTCTCCCTCCCTGGACAGGGCCTGTCCGTGATGGGCTGCCCGAGAGTTGCCTGCACAGTAGCTCCCCAGGAAGGACATGACTCTTCGAGGCTGAGGACCCTTAGGAGGAAGCAGGCTGCCCTGGCAGACACAGCTGTGTAGGGGTCCCCTGCCCTCTCCACACCTGGCAGGGGAGGGACACAGCTATTTTTACCCCATGGGGGTGCCAGGAGATGGCAGCTCGTGAGGACTAGAAGGCGGAGGGCCTGTGGACTGCAGACCCAGGGGAAGACGGGCAGAGGCAGGGCTGGAGAGGTCGCCAGCCAGCCTCGTTCCATCACGACACGGGATTTGGCAACTTTGGTTCATTAAAACCCCATCGGCAGCTCCCACCTCCCAGGGGCAGCAAGTGGTCCCCGTACAGCCATCCCCATCCCCTCTCTGCCGCTGCTTCCTCCCTCTTTGGACGTCGTAATTGCCGTAAAAACGGAGCTGAGCTGCGCGTAGCATGTGGGAAGAGCGGCCGGCTGTCAGCCATTCCTCTGCCAGCGGGGCCCACGTCTGTTTTATTATTGCCGCCCGGCTGTATTTCACGTACGGTTTAAACATCATCAAACGCCACGTCCCTTTTGAAAAGCAAGAGCTGCCTTGCTGAGGATGTTGAGGAGAAACAGGAACATTGAAATCTACGAAGCAAATGGCCCAGAACTGACATTTGCGACGGGAGCTTTGCTCCTTTGACAGTCGACGGGAGTGTCGACTGTCAAAGGAGCTAAATCCTATCCGGCAGCCGCGGGGAACTTTCCCTGTGAGGGTCACGGAGAGTAGGGGGAAGGTGGGGCAGGTTTGGCTGGGAGGGGACCAGGCAGGGCCAGAGGAGGGAATTCTGTGGATCACCTGACTGCCTCTCAGTGCCTCCCTGGCCTCGGCCTCCACCCAGCCTCCTCTTCCTCCTAATAAGGAGGCAGGAGCCCCCCAGTGCAGAGCAGGGTGCTGGGGTCTGGGGCTCTCAGGGTGGGATGGGCGTGTGTCTGGGGACAGGCGGGACAGGGCTGGGTTCAAGTCCTGCTGTGGTCATTTACAAGCTCTTGTGACTTTGACCAGGATACACCTCTCCTCTGAGCCTGGGTTTCCTCATCTGTAAACCCAGGAGAGTGATGTCCCCTCCAAAGGTGGGTACCGATGCATGCAGATGCCTGACAAGTCGTGGGAACTCAATCAATGGTGACTGCCGTCACTGAGGAAGTGGGCATGTGAGCTGGAATTGGTTTTTAAAATAATGTTTATCCTACCTAACTCCCCTGAAAAATAGCAATAATAAAAATGGAACCATAAAAACAGGAACAAAAGGAACCAAACCACAAAGGAGTGCTGACCTGGGCATCTCCTAAGAACGTGCCCTGTGCTGTTGGCCACACCTGGAGCCCTTTGGCCTGGATGTCGTTGGCACGTGCTTTCCAGCCTACCAGCCTCTTGACTCGTTCCTGGTCATGATCCTCTCTCAGCGCTAACACCTGCCACTTGATGCTGGCATCTGGCCTAACGAGGGACCGCGGTTCATGCCGGACCTTGTAGTTTGTGCTCTTGGTGGCTGCTTGGAGCAGCTTGGCTCCTGGTATCCTACCCTCACCCTGGCCCAGAAGAAACTTTAAAACTAGGCTAAGCAAGTCTATTGCAACTGAATAAGAGATGCAGCTTTGAACTTCCTAGTAGCCATTGCAAAATGGGAAACAGGATTTCAGGTTTCATAACTCCAAACTTGGAAGTCAATTTAAATTTCAGCTTGAAGCCCACTTTTCTTTCTACTCTCGGCCTTTTCCCTTCATTCTCACTCTCCAGTACCCTCACCAGCTGTGCTTTATTTCCCCCACAGATGGTTCATCCCTTGCACCAGAGTCCCTTCCAGACTCACTCCCGATGTGCACCTCCCTGCACGTGGCTTTGCTCCCAGCTCAGGAGGCCCCCTCCGATTCCCCCGTCTTTGGTCCTGGTGGCTGCCCGTCCCTGGGCCTCTTGCCTGTCCCAGGCCCTCTGGATCTGCCGCTGCCGTTTCTCTCAGACGAGCCTATGACTAATAAGGGCTGCCCCCGGGGGGCTGGCAAAATCTTTCCCTCCATAATATCGGAGTTTAAAAATGTGTCACCATCGATTTGAAGAAAAGCCTTGTTCCTGCTGAGAAAAGCGGCCTGGAGATTCGTCTCGCCTTAGGAATCACACAGGCGGCTGCATAAATTTCAGCGCCAAGGAGAGCTCTCCACGCAAATGCCAGCGCTCAGCCCCGTCAGCCTGGAGAGCCCCTCAGAGCACTCCCTGCTGCTCTGCAGGCTGGCCCCCCCACGTCCCTGGTCCCCACAGAGGCTCTGGGAGGCCCCTGTGCAGGTTGAGGGGACATCCCTGGTTGGAAGATCGCCTCTTCTCTCCACTCTCTCCACCTCTTTGCAGTTGAGCCGGAGGCTGGGCCCATGGCTAATTCCATGTCACGATGTGTTTTAATCCCAGAAGAGGAGGATGAGTGACTTCTGGGCATGGGGCTCCTAGAAGCCATCTGGGTGCCCCCCACAAGTCTGGGGGGGGCCCTCCAACCCAAGCTGTGGATCTACTGATTGCACAATGGATCTGCCCTGAAGGCAGAATTTTTAGGCCCCGGAGCCTTGTCTCCTGGCCTTGCTTCATCCTTGCCTGGAAGGGGCCCCATCCCCTGCCTCCAGGCAGGCCTCCTCCCCTCTGGCTAGTGAGACCTGCCCTCTGCACATTGCCCTTGTGCCTGGCCGGGCTTCCTGCCCTGCAGCGGCAGCTGTGGTCCTGCTCTCTTCTAGCACCTCCATTAGCTTGGAGTAATCATAACAATGACCTGGCAGGTGGCTGCTATTATTCTTACTTTCCAGGTTGGGAAGCTGTGGCATAGGGACCATAAAGTGTTGTCTGGATCCAGATCGTTCCACTGTGTGCCCTTGAATGAATTGGTCTGGAACTGGTTTTTAGAATAATGTTTATCCTACCTATTTCTGCTGAAAAATAGGGATAGTAAAAATGGAACCATAAAAACAGGAATGAAAAGAACCAAGCCACAAAGGGGTGCCGGCCTGGGCATCTCGTTCATTGAATGAATGAGTGAACGAATGAGGAGTGGGCACATGGTGACCACTCGAGGTGCTGCTCTGGTTAGCAGGCTTGGTGACGGCCCAGGATGGATGGGGGTGTTTGGAGAGCGTGAGGGAGAGCTGGGCTTTCAGGTCCCCATCGCCCTCTGCCAGCAAGAGGTTGTGGTGGCCTTGGTGGCAGTGTCATTCGCTCTCCCTGGAGGGCTCACCCAAGCGTGGGGAGGAGCAGGATGGTGGGCTTCACTGCACAGGACGTCCACTGGGCCGCCCTCGGGGTGGACTGTCTCCTGCTCTGGCCACAGCGGGGGTGATGTTGGCCTGCACCAGGACAGCAGCCTGCATCGGGGCTGAGAGCTTAGTGGGGGGTGGGGTGAGGGGGTGGGGTGAGGGGGTGGGCCTGGGGTGCCAGGGAGCCTTCCCTGGCTCTCGGGGAACCTCAGAGCTGTGGGCAGGGGAGTCAGGGAAGAGGGTAAGCAGGCAGTTTGCAGTCTCTCTGGCTGCTGTGGGCCCTTGGAACATGTGCTGAGCGGCCATTTACCACCTGGCATGGGGAAGGCTGCAGGCTGGACCCGCGCCACGCCGCCCCCCGCTGCAGGAGGGGCCCCAGGAGGACTCCTGGCAGCCATTACTCTGGCAAAGGAGGGGCTTTATTTTTCCTGTCTCCCTAAATGTTATTGCCTTTGTCGGCTTTGGAAATCAGTTTTATGGCCTGCGTTGTTTGTCCGCTGAACTATGGGAAACACTGACGGAGAATGAGCCTCAGGGATGGTTCTGGCCCTGAAAGGTCAGGGAACCGCGGGCACGGGGGCAGGGCTCAGGGGCGTCCCACAGGTTGGGGTCACTGTTTAGGGACTGTTGTGGCTGGAAGGAGGGACAGGGAAGGTGTATACCAGGACGTGACAGAATTCTTGGGGAGGGTCAGCCTGAGGCTTCAGGACATGTACCTTCGTCAGATGGTCCCCACAGGACTGGCCTGGGACAGGGAGAGTCATTCTGTCTTTCTCGTGCCCGGCTATGCCAGCTGGCTCCCCTCAGGTGCCATTCGGGGCACCCCGCCAGCCACTGGCAGTGTAGACTTCTCAGTGGAAGTAAAAAATAAGCCCTCTGGGTTTTGCCAGCCGGGATGCAGGCCTGGCGGGGGTGCCCACCTGCAGAAGGCGCTTCGTCTTCCGGCAGAGTGGGCCCGTTGAGAGCCAGGCAGCGGGCAGAGGCTGCGCAGGAGTGCCCGGAAACCCACACAAACCCTCCTCCCTTTCCTGGGACCGAGGACCCTCAAGGAAGGTTCTGAGGGCCCCCCTCCAGGAGGAGGCTGCCTCCCTACTCCTCTCTTAATATGCGAAGAGCACTTACAAATCAATAAGAAAAATGGGCAAAAGATGTGGACAGGCAATTCCCGGTAGGAGAAAAACAAATGGCCAGTAAACAAGTGAAAAGATGCAGAACTTCGCTAGTAATCAAGAAAAAGCTAATTGAAATAAGAGACATCATTCTTCACCCACCAGAGGGGCAGGAGCGGAAAGTATAGATGTGCACAGGTGTGGTGCAGCCGCGGGAGGCCGGGCCCTTTCTTGGGTGCCTCCCCCCAGCATCTCACACCAAACCGGCACATAGCGGATGTGGCCTGTGCAGCTGGGACACCCTGAGGTGCTATACAGTCGCCTGTAATGACCTGACCCTGGGGGCAGAACAGTCCAGAGTGTCAGGGACAGGGAACCCAGTGGAGCATCCCAGACGGGTCCTGAGGCAGCCCGCCCTGGGGGTAGCTCAGCTTGCTGCACCGGGAGCAGAGAGGCCAGAAGGGAGGCTGGGGCCGGTGGCAGGGCCACTCCTATGCGGCCCGGCTGCCTTCCTCCACCTGCCCATGCGGCAGGCCTCATCTGCAGAGCCCAGTGTGGCTGGACCACAGTGGAGCTGCCTTTGATGAGGAGCTCGAGGGGGAGAGAGCACAAGTCATACTTCAGACGGCTGCAGTCCCAGGGACTCTGGCTCTCCGAGTCCTTGAATCGTCTCCTGTCCCCCACCCTGCCTGTGTCTGCCTGCGCAGAGCTGGCCAGCAGGAGAGCTCCAGCCTGGGGAGATGCCAGCCGGTCCCTGTCCTCCTGCTCCAGAGGCATAGCCTGTCCTGTCCTGTGCCCCCAGCCTCCAGCCAGACTGCTCCTTTGCAGCTCCCTGGGCTGCAATGAGCACAACCTTCCTTCCTTCTCTGAAAGGGTACGAAATGATTGAGACCCAGTCCCTGCTTCCAAACAGTGCTCACCATACAGTGGGGCAACAGGGTCACAGCACGGGTGCTGAGTGTACCCCTGGGGAGTCCAAGGCACTGTGGGCTGGTCAGGGAAGACTTCCTGCAGGAGGTCTTCCTGGGGAGGCCGGGGCTTTCTGGCATACTGTTCCCTCTGGCTCACAGATCCTCAGCCAGGCCTCTTCTTCTTCTTTCTTTTTTTAGAGACTGCATCTTGCTCTGTTGCCCAGGCTGGAGTACAGTGGTGTCATCATAGTTCACTGCAGCCTCGAACTCCTGGGCTCAAGCAATCCCCCCACCACCTCAGCCTCCCAAATAGCTGGGACTACAGACATGCCCACCACACCTGGCTAATTTTTTTTTTTTTGGTATAGATCAGGTCTTGTTGTATTGCCCAGGCTGGTCTTGAATGCCTGGCCTCAAATGATCCTCCCACTTTGGCCTCCCACAGTGCTAGGATTACAGGTGTGAGCCATGGTGGCACCTGGCTCAGGCCTCTTCCTGAGGCCTCACGCAGCAGCAGGAGGAACCTGGACACAGCTGGTTCCACAGCTATCCTGTGTCACCATGGCCTCGGGCAGGCTGCTTGGGTCCTGGCCTCGGTTTGCTCATTAAAATGGGAATAAGAAACCCTGCCGTGCCCCCTGCCGAGAAGATGGAACGCAGTGACAGATGCCTGGCGCCTGGCACCACCAGGCCTGTGCCATGCCTCTCACAGATGGACACCCCTTTAGGAAATCCCCCCTAATTATGAAGTTACAGATCTGGACGGTCGCGTGAGGAAGAAGCACATTCATTAGGAGACCCAGGCGCACAGCCCGGACTGTGCCAAGCGTCTCTCACGCCAGCTTCCTGAGGACCATGGGCTCGATAGAGCACATCTCTGCGTCTTCCTGGTGGCAGGTTCCATCTGCCAGACCCCAAGGAGCTGCTGGCTGGGGAGGGCCTGCATGGGGGCCCGCCTGTCCCTGGAGGCAGCCCCTCAGCCCTTCACCCTAGGCTTGTAATCTCTGCTTTAAAGAGGACTCCAATCCCTTTCCCCTGCCCCCGCCACACCCCCAGCAACTAATCTGCTCGCCAGGGCCCTGATCCAAGAGAAAGCTAATTAAAGAATTGCCGCTCTTGGCTCAGCCTGGACTTTGAAGATTCCCCTTGGTCTTCCTGGAGTATCTGAAAACAGGTGGAGGAAGAGGGTGTTGGATAAGTCCCCAGAGCCTCTGTAATAGGCTTAATCCCCCCAAAGCCTGCAGGCATCAAACGGACCTCCGCCCGGCACTGCTGAGAATGGGCTTGAGAGAGCCCGGACGACGCAGGGCTGTTCCCAGCCCCGTGGGCTCCGGACCGCAGGCTCCCTTGTCTCTTGCTCTCCGTGAGTGGCGGCCCCTTCCGTGTAATTCTCCAGAGCAGGGGGCGGTGTGGGGACCTGGCCCCCAGCAGCTCTGGCACGGGGTGAGGGTGGGTGGCTCTCAGGGCTGCTACGATGGCTGGCATGTAGCAGATGCTCAGTAAAGTGGCCGCCCACCCTGCCCCGCCCTGCCCCCCTGCACACCCAATGCCTGCCTGCGGCTTTCTTTTCATCAACCACCCATAAATATGCATTCAACACTTACCGGGTCTGTGGGGCAGCGGTCTTTGGGGTCCTGTTTGCTTCTGTGTCCCCCGTCTGAGCAGGGCCTGACACACAGTAGGTGCTTAATAAAGACTCGATTGTGTGGTCGGCAGCCAGGTCCTGAGATGAGTAGTTTCCCTTCTTACAAAGCACGTGTCCCTGCTGCCTTGGGAAAACATCTCAAGAGTCTTTGTGGGCTCACAGGGCCCCCAGGTGTGGGCGGGGTGGGTTTTAGAGCCCCCCACTCTGAGCCTTGGCCAAGCCTCGTGTAACTCTGGGAGGGTCGGGCGTCTGCTGCCGCTCTGGCCCCCACCGTGCCCCCTTCAAGCCTCGGGCCCCCTCCACCTCTCCACCGAGCCTGGGGCTGGGGGTTGCGGGTAGGGAGGATTTACCTGAAGTCCCCGGTGCAGGGACCTCCTGGGGCACTTGCCTGCATCACAGAAATAAAAATGATAAAAACCTGCCACTGGATTCTGGGTGGCAGTAAATTACTTAACACCTGAAACAGGTTGAAATGTGGCCACTGTGGTTTAATAAGCCCGTCCCCGATGCAGCGCTTCCTCGAGGAGCCACCCAGGTCTCTTCTCGAGGCATAATTTCATCGCGTCCCGGCTTGGCAGCATTGCAAATAAGATTTCACTTCCCCTGTAAATCTCTGAGGGGGAGCATGGATTTCATTTGTGCTGTCAGTTAGCGCTGAGAGAGCCTATTTACTTTGCCGCAGGAGGAGAGGGTCCTCCGGAGGTGCTGGACGCAGTGGCTGGAGGGGAGGTGGCAGGGTGAGCGCCGGAAGGTGACGTGGGGTGCGGAGGAGAGCGGGAGGCAGCGGGTGCAGCCCGGGAGCACACTTTATTTTGGGTGCTTGAGAGTGGATGAGCCGCTGCCAGACCCACTGAGGCAGAATTTCATGGCTGGACAGCCTCGGATTCTCCCAGGAGCCTCCTAAGCAGGATGCTAAGAATTGGCCACAGGACTTGGGAGTGGGGGGTTTGGGGTGTTAGACCCCTCCCGGGTTTGGACTCCTCTTCTCCAGGATGCGTGGTGAGGCCAGAGGCCCCTCCTGGGAAGTGGGGACAGGACAAAGGAAGCTTCTGGAACCCAGCGGTAGCCAGGTTAAGAGCAGGGTCCAGGTGCATGTAGAGATGAACTGTCACCCACTCTATCCCCCGTTTGATCTGGAACTTTTAGTCCTGAGTCTGACAAAACAGGTAAAGTCAGATACGTGCAGCAGGGGCCCTGGGCCCTGGGTGTCACCTGGCAATAGGGCAGCCATTCGGGGCTCTTACCCCACACCCACTGTCGACGCTGTAATGTGCAAATCTTGAGATTTGGGGGAAGGAGAGGGCCCAAAGCAGCTTGGCTGGAGGGGGGCGTGGCAGGGCTGCAGCAGGTATGGGGTCCCAGGGTTACGGAGGGATCACCCCATCTCCTGGCACCCACCTGAAGACAAGATAGGGAGATGGTAGGGCTCTTTAGGGCCAGCAGGTCCCCTCCACTGCCCAGTCCTCACGCCCCATTGAGGGACCTGCCAGCTTGCTTTCCTGTGAGGACAGGGGACTCACTGCCTCTCAGACCGGGCTCTCCTCTTTGGAATGGGTCAGTTGTGTTTGGAGGTTCTTCCTTCTGGTGGCCTGAAATACAGGTCTTGGTGATTCCGTCCTGTGGGGCCCAACCCTGGCTGGGCCTGCAACTCCCCTGGGGCAGTTAGTAAAAACTTAAGATGCCCCCACTCCCACCCCAGTGCTCCTGACACCTAAGGCTCCAGCCAGCCTGAGACCCTCTTTAGCAGGTCTTAAAGTGCAGGCCACGGACCCTGGGTGTGCTGGGGGGGGCTTGGAGACAGGCCCAAGTACGGACGTACAGATGCCTCTCTGTGCCCGACCTGGGAGCACCTTGCTGCCCTGCTCTGGGGGTCCTGCTGAGATCCTGGGCCTCCTGGCAAGAACTGCAGGCCAGCTCAGCAGCCGGCCTTGTCCCTGGGGCCCAGGAAGGCCGGATAAGTCCCACAGCGGGTTGTGTGTATGAAGGGGTTACACTGCCCGACAAGCCCTCCACGCCGTCTCACAGAGGCTCCTGCGCACGGTAGCAGGGTTGATGCTGTCGCAGTGGGTTCCGAGCACTCCTGAGGGCTTTACCTGTGTGCCCCGCCCACCTCTCCCAACAGCAGTGGGGGACGGAGCTGTTTCCACACACACACACTGAGGCGGAAACTGAGTCACGCAGGTAGTCAGTGGTGGAGCCTGTGAGTCTAACCCAGTTCCAAGGGACTCCAAGGCCCTGCCCAAGGAGCTTTCCAGGAGAGCAATGGTGTTGATCCAGTGGTTCCCAAAGACATGTGAACGTGAACCCTTTCTGGGTAGAACCTGCCAGCTCTAGGGGCTGAGGAACACAGTTTGGGAACACAGCCCTTCTGCCCTGGCTTGGAGGGCTCCCCAGGTCCCCCTGAGTTGTGGCACTGCCCCTGGTGTGTGGAGGGCGAGATTGTCGGAATTACCGGGACGCTGTGATCGCCAAGGGCTGTCGCGCTTGGGAAGTTGTCCTCATACCACACACTGATCAGGTGAGTGACTGGTTGATTGATTTACCGTGTCTATTGACTCCCTCTTCCCTCCCTTCTATGGGCCTCCTGTGTGCCAGGCCAGCACCCTCTGGGAACCTGGAGGTGAGAGGGTGAGGCCTGAGCCAGGGGCCCGGCTGAGCCAGGTGCCGGGGCTGGTCACCTGTGCAGGTAGGAAGCGCCAGTGGAGGTGTGGGGCCCAGACTGGGGGGGGGCGGTTTCCTGAGGCAACGCCAAAGTTGAACCTTTAGGGGCCTTTATGAGGAAGGGCATGCGGGCTCCCCTGACAGGCTGGCCGACTGTATTCTAGAAAGATTCCTTTGCAGCCTCAGAGAATGGTCTCAGGTAAGAGAGTGGGGCAGCTCTCCTGAGCATTCACTGTGTTCTGGCCTGAGGGAGAGTCGGAAGACAGCCTTGGTCCTTTCCCTGGTGGTCACCCCATGTGCTGCTCTTTGGAATGGTCCCTCTTGGCCGGCTCCTGCCCCCAGCAGGATGGAAGGTGAGGGCTGGGAGCCAGAGCTCCCACGCCACCCAGCCAGGGCCACCCACCACCAAGGCACGGAGAGGAATAACTGCTTCCTCGGGATATCAGGAAAAGCTTGTTAACCTGCATCCAAACACGGAATCGGATCTCAGGCAGAAGTAATGAGTTCTTATTTTATGCTAAATTTAGCAGAAACTACTACTGTTCTCATGGAAAATGTTTTTCCTTCCCGTCCCCTCACTTTGGGGTGTGAGTTAGGCAGATAAGGCCTGGAGAGTCGTGAGTGCAGTGGGCACATCTAGGGGACGAGGGGCATCTGGGGGATGAACCCAGGTGGGTGTTCACTGGGGCAGCGGAATAAGCAGGTGTCCCCAGACATCCGTACAGTTCCACCCTTATCTGGGTGCCCCGTGGTTGCTGGAGCCTCTTATGGGATGATCCGCAGCTGTGGTTAACACGTACATCTCCACGTGCAGCTCGGAGTCTGCATTCAGCCGTCACTCCTCCAGCATGGCTGGCTTTAAAACACGTCTGCTGTTAGCAAACCCCAGGGCCATGCGGTGGGATCAGAGGTCCCTTCTCCTTACTGCAGCAGAATCATTATTTTGGTTCTGCCGGCGCCCCAGGGAACTTATTAACCCCAGAGCCTCTGCCCTGCCCGGCCACCCCTCTGTGCCTGGGGGACCCCAGCAGCACAGCTGCCCCTCAGGGGCGAGGCCTGGGGAGGGAGCATGGGTGGCCCAGACCCTTGGCACGTCGGGCAGCCACGCCGAGAGTCAGCAGCCGAGATGACTGTAAAAGTTAAATCTTTCTATTTATTTCAAGAAAGGACAAGGCAAGTGGACTTGGACATTTTATATGAAAACAGACAAACAGAAAATAGGACCAAGTAATTAACCACATTCATCTCAACATTGAAGTTTCAAGGCACCTACAAGAAGGAGGCCAAAGGGCGGTTCGCAGTGCACTTTGGTTTGTGTTGTCGTCCTGGCGGTGGGTGTGTGTGTGTCTCAGTTTCCCGAAAGCCCCTGCCCAGCCGTAAGGTTGGGAGTGAGGCAGGCAGGCGTGAGGCCAGGCTTGGCTGGGCCCCGGGGGGCTGGGCTGGGTCAGCCAGCTGGTCTCCCACAGCGGGCAGTGGCGGGAGCATCTGGGCCCGTCACCCAGACCCCCAAGATCGCTTTGCCCTTCAGAGAAAAAGGAAAAAGACAAGGCGTGTGCAGCCGAGCGGCCCCAAGGGGCTGCTTCTGCAGGTGAGGAAGGCCAGGGGGCTGGGAGGCTGGGGGTGCCAGTGCCGGGCCCCGGGACAGCAGAAGGGACCTCAGTCACAGACTCAGGGGAGACCAGGCCCCCCGCCCCGTGCCATTGGCTGGCGGGGCATCCCCCCTGGTATAGCAGAAGGACCCACCCCTTTCACCAGGGTCTGGCCAAGGGCCCCTTCCCGGCTGCCTCCCCACTCCTCAGACAGCTGGGAAGGGGTTTCGATTGCGCATGCTGCTTCAGGATGCTTTGCGAGGCCCAGCGAGTTAGCATCAGGCAAGGGAATGACCGTGGGTGGCTCTTCAGACATTTCACTCCGCGGTATTTATGCGGGGGGCGGGGGGCTCCTTTAGTTCACTTTCGACTCCCTGTGCACACCTGCCTTGTGGCTCCAGCCCACGGCATCCCACAAGTGCCCGTCTCTGGCCAGCCTGTGTTCGCAGCCCCGCAGCCCCCCGGCCTTCAGCGCTGCCTCTCCCCCTGCTCTCCCTCTCGGACGAGAGGCCTCAGGTGCTGGGCCGTGCGGCCTCCTCCCTGGCGCTCAGCCTCTCCCGTGAGCTGGAAGGTCCTGGGTTCCTCAGTGCAAAGAACCGCCCCACCGTGGGCTTCTCAGCCAAGGCCGGGGCCTGCCGGCAGGTGGCTATACTGAGCTGGGGGATAGAATCTAAGGCTAGTCGCAGGTTTTATGTGTGTGTCTTCCCCCTGTGTACCCAGAAGCTTTAGAAAACGGGACTAGGCCGAGGGTGAGGGGGTCTCAGAACACGCCGCAAGCAGGTCTTCCAGCAGCGCAGGTGAGAGATGCCTGGAGCCGTCCAGCTCTGGGGAGATGAGTGGGTGGCAGCCCTGTGTCTGCTGTGGCTTTGATTGTTGGTTCATGTTGCGTTTGTTCTTCTGTCTCGAGGACAGAGCCTGATAAGCTCCTCCACGTGGGGACTCGGTGCAGGGACTCTTGGTGGGAGCAGCAGGTGTCGCCTGGGATCCCGGGTTTCCTGCAGTGCCTCTGGGGTCCTCCTCCAGTTCTCTGCCCTCTTGTCACCCACTCGAGGCAATAGTTGGAGAGAAGAAACTGAGTCACCCACTCAGGTGGAGCCAGCCCCCAGATCTGAGTGGCCGCGTTGCCCTATCGGCCACAGCCTGCAATCGGCGGAGCCAAGGCAGAGTGCAGCAAGGTGCCTCTGGGAGGAAAAGCTGCCAAGGTGATTCCCTCTCTGTGCCAGGCCACTGGCGGGGCCAGGCAGGGCAGGACAAGAGAAGACCATTCCCTGCCAGCACCCTCGCCTGGGCTGTTCACGTGGAGTGGGCAGATGGCAAGTGGGGAGGATGTGCAAGAGAGGTGCAGGGGGCCTCGTCCAGTTGTTGGAGGAGAAAGGATCACGTGCCCTTGTGTGCCAGGCGCTGTGCTAGGCCTCAGTGACCGCTAGGGAGGGCAAGGCCCCAACTATGCAAGCCCCATGGAGGAGCTCAGGGACCTGGCATCTTATCCAAGTGACCGTCCACCTTGATGACCATAAAAGAGATTTAGGGCTGGCGGCAGCAAAGACCTTCTGCAAGGACTCTCTGTGCTCAGGCTTTTGGGCTTCCAGGTGCGGCGAGGACAGGGGCCAGGGTACTATGGCTGCCCTGATGGCTGCAGTGCCTTGGGGGCTGGCTTTGTTGGGGTGTGGGGCTGATCAGCCCACCCACAGGGCACCCTCCTGACACAAGCTGGGCATTTCAGGGACGAGGAAGGGGTAGTGACAGTGATCTCAAAGAGCCAAGGCTCTGCCAGGCTCTCAAGGGGCACGAGAAGCAGGAGCTGCCCTGGGACGTGGTGCCTGCAGGGGAGAAGCAGGGAGAGGCCAGGCTTGGCCCCTGTGGCTCTGGGGTCTCTGGGCACACCTGCCATCCCACTTGTGGTGAGAAAGCAGGCCTGACCCCCTTTCGGAATTTCCAAAACCAGAGAAAAATTACATATTAAAAATGCCAAGGGAGGGGGGAAAAGCAAGGGGGGATGGAGAGCACAGGGAATCTTTTTGTGAATTTTTAAAAAGAAGCAAATGTGGGTATTTTGGGCAACTACTTGGAACATTTCAAAAGAAACAAAATACTTAAAACCGCAGAGTGAAAAGTGCCCCAGGCACCGTCACCTGGCTGCGATGTGAGTGCTCCTTGGGGGGCTGGGGTGGCCTGGGGCTGGGGGCTGCAGGGCTGGGAGGTGGCTTGCTGTCAGCCCTCCACCCGGCCCAGGGTGGTGATCCCTGTCCTTGCTTCCTGCTGAGTTCAGACTCTGGCAAGGGGTGGTGCACATCCGTGCTTCCTTTCTCTGTGCCTCTTGGATGCTGAGGATGGGAATTTTGCAGCCCCTCTGGTGGCACAAGCGGCTCTTTTTTTTTTTTTTTTTTTAAAACAGACACGGTTTCCCTCTGTCACCCAGGCTGGAGTGCAGTGGTGTGATTACAGCTTACTGCACCCTCAAAATCCTGAGCTCAAGTGATCCTCCTGCCTCGGCCTCCCAAGTAGCTGGGACTACAGGTGCGAGCCATGGCACCTGGCACAAGTGGCTCTTTGATGGGGCTGGATGGCATGACTGCAGGACAATCTGACTTGGGATTTTCAAGGGACACTGGTCATTTTGGGCAACATAGTGCACATCTCTTGATATCTGCTTCCTTATAGGGTCCTCAGGGTGATAAAGCAAGGGTGGGAACCAGGGTCTTTCGGTTACAGAAACAGACCTTGGCAGGAAAACATCTGCCGCATCCCCATCTAGTGCTTGAATGCTCCTGGTAACAGACAGCTCACTGCCTGTTTCCTTCGCTGGCCCAGTTTCTCTTCCCTGACCTTCAGTTTTCCCTTTACAGTGGGACCCACTCCCCTGTCACTGGCCGCAGAGAGTGGACTGGATGCAGACCCACCCAGAACAGAAAGGAAGTGGAAAAGCCCACGGCTCCAGAGCCCTTCTCTCTAAGGAAGGCCTGAGCATGAGGGCCTTGGCTGGAGCCGGACCTGCTTTTCCTCAGGGAGGGTGCAGGGGCAGGCACCCCCGCCTCATTCCCCCACCCGGTCAGGCCCAGAAAGTCCCTGCTGTGTGGACGGCCACTTGGGGCAGGTTCATAAACCATGAAAAATCCCTTTTTGCCTCACCTCCAACGAGTTTAATCTCTCCTAATCAATTTAGCAGACTCGCTTGGTTGTAAACGATAATGATTTGCATTTTGGAGCCTTTTCATCCCTCCTTAGGGGAAAAAAATGCCCCTTCTCTGCATTCAGGAAGGCTCGTGCACACAGGCTGTGAATTGCTTGTGAGCGCGCATACTGGCACCCGTCCAGGGGCAGGTGGTGCCATCGTCACCTGTGCCGATCAAGTGTGAGGACACCAGGGTGCGTGGACGCCCACAGCGACTCTGGTGGCGATGGGCTGGCTGAGAGCGTGGCTGGCCCCTGGGGACACAGGCCACCGCGCCCCTTCCCGCCGCCAGGACCGCCGGGCTCTGCCCGTTGCCTCCCCAGCCCCGCATTCCGTCTGCTGCATCCACTTTTCCTTGTTGTGTTTTGCGTGAGCACGAGGCTCAGAAGCCCTGTCCTCCTCTCTGGAAACAGATTTCTGGAGCGGGTTGGCTTTGGGGCTTGAGCTGCCGCTGGAGGGGGCTGTCCTGAACGTGCCTCTGACTTTTGCTCCTTCCCCTCCTTTCCTCAATCTGGCTTCTGGGCCAGCCCCTCAGCCCTTGCAGGGGTCCCTCGCCTGCCTCGGACCAACTAGAACCTTCCAGAATCAGCAGAAGGGAGGGGCCTGACCTGGCCTCTGAAGCACACAGCTTTCCTGAGTGACTCTAGACCCTGCCCCAGAGCACTGCCGCTTTACAGAAGGGGAAACAGAGGCCGTGCACTCACAGACACGCTTTCCCTGCACCTCTCTGGAAACACCTCCCGACCCCCTCCTCAGCTCTCTGCCCATCTGTGCGGGAGCCCTTCCTGCGCCCCCAGGGGAAGGAGGACAGCGCCAGTGCCTGCGTGAGGGAGAGTGAGGGAGAAGAGGCTTCGGGAGAGGAAGGTTGGGCCCCTCCCGGCTGCTGCCGTCTTCCCCGGGGCTGTGCCCTCCCCTGCCAGCATCACCCTGAGCAGGGAAGGAGCCAGCGGTGTCCCAGCTGCTGCCTCCCGACCTGGCAGCCTGGCCCTGGGTGGCGGAGGCCCCTCCCGTGGGCGCCGTGCTAAGGTGGAGGTGGTCCAGGAAACCCGAGCCCGTTTAGAGGAGATGAAGCTTCTGCGGGAGGCCGCGGGAAGGGGAAGGAGAAAGGGAAGAAAAGAAGCTTTTGATGCACATCATGTCTGCAGAACTGAGTATGACTAATTAATAGATTTTATTCTTAGTAATCTCTTAAGCATTCCATACGTTGGGCCCCATGCCTGAGCTGAGCTTACAAGAGGCCTCATTCGCAAAATGCAAATGACTCGCCGCCCTGCCATCTCCTCTCCTTCCGCGCCTTTTCCTTCTTTTTTTTTGTAAGGGGAAATTTAAAGGAAAATTGCCATGTAATAGAAAAGAGATTCCAATCACTACATCTAATTGCCGTGAAAGGTAAACCACTTAACCAAAGAAGTGTCGTGGGCCTTTTTTTTTTTTCAACTTTAAGCCTGCCTTAAATGCCACAAAATACACTCATCAACACGGAGGCCACTGAGGTTGTTCTGGCTGGCGAGAGGCTGTGAGGGTCGGCTTAGCAGCGAACTTTCCCTTAGACGTGTCAGCCTTGCCCAGGAGGGAGATTTTAGACAGGCGCCGGGTGCCATCCTAGGCCCCGTGTCCTCACACACATCTAGAGGGCGGGAGGCTGGGTGCCCTGGAACATCTTCCATCTTGTGTTACGGGGCCAGCTGGGAGGAGCTGGACCAGGGGGGACCTGGCTTTAGGCTCCGCTCCCTGGCGTGGGGGTCTGTGACGAAGCGGACATTTGGGGGCTTACTCTCAGAAAGGCCCCTGGGAAAGCGTTGGGATGCAAAGGGCTGGAAAGGTGAGAAAGCCGATCTCAGACCTGGGCCCCAGGGCCCTGGCTGGGTGGAGCATCCACCTTTGTGGGCACCTAGAGCTCCACGGAACAGGGGATGGCCTCGGCTCTCCAGTGAGATGGGCTGAGCCCCATTAGTGCCAGAACCGGGAGCAGGAGACCAACGTGGTCCTCAGGCCCAGCATGATCCTCTGGGCGGCTGGCAGGCTCCTGCGGGCCTGGCCTTGGAGAGCGTGGCTGGGCTCGGGCAGCCTCTCAGCTCTGCCCTGCCTTCCTGCACTAGGTCCTCCGCGCACCTGCCCCGCCCACGCCGGGCCTTCCCGGGCTGCTCTCAGGGTCTGGGCCACCTGCTATCCCCAAACGTCTTCTTAGCGACCAAGGGCATGATCTGACCTCCTGCCTGGGGTGGGGAAAGGAGAGACGGGGACCTGGGTGAGGTGCGGATGGAGCTTGCTGGCAGCACTGTGCAGCTGCGCGTGCCAGGGATTTGGGTAGCTAGCTCTTCCCAGCCACCCAGGAGGGCCCCTCTGTTCCTTCCTCAACTGCTAGGAACCGGCTGTCTGGGGGGGCTGCGGCCCACAGCGAGGACCTGAAATTAAGGCTTGGGAAATTTTCTTTCTTTGACCTCATTGTATGAGAAAATGATTCAGGAAGAGAAAGGGAAAAAAAGGTCTAGTTTGGAATGAAACGTGTCCACACCCGTGGCGGCTCCGTGGGGCTGGAGAGCGGGACTCCATTGGGTGGGACAGGCCGCGGGCTGTGCTCAGCCTGGTCTCTTTCCAGTTCCCTGCAGCATCTGCTCGTCCAGCCCACCCCCCTCGCTAAAGGGGCCGGCGGACCCTTTCATGTCACCACAGCCCAGTCTCCCCTTCTGCCTCTGCTTTCGTCCAAGCGGCAGAGGCCTTTTGCAAACACCACCGCCAGGGACGGGCCCTCTCATCCTCCTGCCCTCAGACCAGCAGCTCCTCTCCGAGGGCGCTGCTCCCCGGCGCAGAACACGCGGCGCGGTGACAGACAGTGACCCGAGCTCCCCGAGTACTGGGACGCGGGCACCGTCAGAACCCCAGGCTCCGCTCCTCTCCCCTTTCCAGATTCGCGGCTATTATTTCATCATTGTTTTAATCTCGTGGCCCACGACACTGCACTGTCGGTTGATAAATGATGGCGACATTGATTCCAGAGCGGGGAAATGAAGTCTTAACTCTCCGAGGGCCGGGTCAGTGCCCTTCCAGAGGCCAGCATTTTTAGGAGATCTGGTCCCTCCCTCTCAAATGCAGAGTCCCAGGGGTAGGCACGGGGAGGGGTTGCTGTCACCCAGGGCTTTTCTGATAATTTTTGTGTCTTTTTTGGGGCTTTGTTTGAGCAGCCATGGAAACCAATAGGTTTAATCAGCTGATATTGAAGAAAAAACCCATTTCTGCACTAATTACTGTCCCAAGAGGAAGCACATAGAACACAGTAAGTGCCCAGACAGTAGCTGTTAAGGTGATGGCGTCTGTAGGGGCGGAGCGGGGAGAGGGATGGGGATGCTGGCAGTTGAAGAAAGCTTTTCTGGTCAAGCTGAGATAGGACGGAACTGAAGGTGCCCCTTGCCCGGCCCCTCCCTAAGCCACCGGCTGGGACCCACATGCCTCAGCCTTTAGCAACAGCAATGTCCCCCGGAGACTGGCTCTCCACCCTCCACCTCACTCCCATGCCCAGCACCTTGTCTACTTACGCAGTGATTTCCAGGAGAAAGCAATGTTTTTGTAATTCTATTGTCTCAGGAAATGGAAAGAACTGACCCAAGAAGTATGGTAAGGACCGAGTGTCGGCTCTGTCTACCCGGCTGTACTTAGAGAAGCCACCCAGAGAGACCGGCAGACAGATGCACCTCCAGGTGGCGGGGAAGGCTACAGCTTCCATCTATTGCGGCTCCTACGGAGTACGTTGCCCGGAACCGAGGAGGGTTTCAGCATAGGGAGAAAAGGAGTTTTGTTTTTTTTTTTAATTGACTACATGATTGTTCAAAGAACGTAGTGAAAGACGCCATGTTTCTGCAAATCTGTAAGGGAAATGGTACGGAACAAACCAGGGAAGAGATTTCAGGACAGTATCTCCATAGCAAAAGATCTTTTCTTCCCCTCTCCTTTGTGAGGAGCCTGAAAACCCTCCATCGCGGAGCCAGCGAGCAGCGGCGGCGGGAGGGCTGCGCGGGGGCTTCGCGTGTCGGCGGCTTCTCCCTGACGGTTCCTTTGTGACGGCCCTGAACAGAGCATGAGGTGTACACAGACGTTGTACAGGTAGTATCTTTCCAGTTCAGGAAAAAAAAGCAAAACCCTTCCTGCGATATTATTTTTAGTCCTTCCCTCCCCAGCTGGCATCACCGGGGATAAATTATGTCTTCAACGTCGAATCTACCCTCCTTCCTGCCTTCTAGTCTTTAAAAAAAAAATTTTTTTTCCACTGTTGTGTTCTACAAAATCGTCAACCCTCCCCAAATTTCACTTTCTGCTGGGAAGGTCATCGGCGGAATTTCTTTTCTTTGCTCTCTGTGGTTGCAGCAGGCTGGGCAAAGCCACATGGCCGCACCAGGACGGCCGGGGGCTGGGGTGGGGCTGGGGTGGGGCCCGGCGGCATCACGTGTAGGAGTAGTCTATGTCGGGGATGCCGCCGTCCCGGTAGCCCCGCGTGGTGCCGTAGCCGATGGTGTGCGTGCCCTTGCAGAGGCTGCTGCCGTTGGAGGGGAAGATGGTGTGGACGACGTACTCCTCTTTGGCGCGGTACGGGTTGATGGGCAGCATCTGCAGCCCAGGGCCGCGGATTTCCAGGATGGAGTTATCCTTCTTGGTCCCCGACTCCATATAGTCGTCCTTTTTCCTGCTGCCCCGGTTGTAGGCCCTCTCGCCGGTCAGCAGCTCGCCAGCCTGGTGCACGTACCAGCAGATGGCCCCCAGGACCAGGAAGAGAAAGACGAGAGCCACAGCGCCACCAATGATGCCCGCCAGGGGCAGGCCCACCATGGGGCCGGCGTTCTGCTCCTGGTTGAGCATGGTGGTGGGGCCGTAGCTGTCGGCCGTCTCTGCCTTGGCGCACACGGGCGTCTCGTCGGCCACATAGGTGTTGCCGGTCTCCATGGTGACCATGCAGATGACATAGGTGGACTTGGGCTCCAGGGCCGTCAGCAGGTACTCTGTCTTGTCCCCCTGCACCAGGGTCTCTGTGATGGAGCCCACAGCCGGGCTGTGGCCCAGGCGCAGCCAGCTGAGCCGGAAGGAGGAGGCGGGGAGCGAGGCCTTCCACGTGATGCGGATGGAGTCTGCCGTTAGGGGCTTCACATGGATGACCAGGGTCTTTGCGCCATCACCTGTGGCCATGGGGTAGTCAATGTTGGAGTCGGGGAGGCGCAGCCCTGGCCTCTTGGCTTTGAGGGTGAACAGCGAGCCCTGGGGCGTGGTGGCGGAGGCGTGGTTGCTTGCCGTGGTCTTGGCGGCTGCATTGGCTGCACCACCCTGTGAGCCGGTCTCAAAGCACTCGTCCATCTCGCTGGTGATGTCCTTGATGGCCATGCCCCGGACCTTCTCGGGGCCCTGGCACATGAGACCCCGCACGTTGACCACGGCCGCCCGTGCCTTCACCCAGTCCCGCAGCCACATGAGGTTACAGCCACAGAACCAGGGGTTGTTCCTGAGCAGCAGCTGGGCCAGGTTCCCCAGGTCGTCGAACAGGCCGCGGGGCAGTGTGGTTAGGTTGTTGTTGGACAGGTCCAGCCGTTCCAGCTCGCGCATCTTGGCCAGCGTGTTGTAGGGGATGTGGCTGATGGCATTGTCCTGCAGGTAGAGCTTCTGCAGGTGGGCGCTGGGCAGGTTGAGGGGTGGGGCGGCCAGCGAGTTGCGCACCAGGGAGAGCTCCGTGAGGTTCTGCAGGCGGCTGAAGGTGTCATCCGCGATGCGCTGGTTGGCCAGCAGGTTGCCGTCCAGCACCAGGCGCCGCAGGCTGTTGAGGCCCTTGAAGGCGTGCAGTGGGATGGTGGAGATGCGGTTGTCGTCCAGCCGTAGCTCCTCCAGCGTGTGGGGCAGCCCCGAGGGGATGCTGCTCAGGTGGTTCCGGCTCAGGAAGAGCAGCTTGAGCTGCTTGCTGTCGGCGAAGGCGTCCTCCTCGATGCTGACGGTGGACACGGAGTTGTCATCCAGGTGCAGCTTCTCCAGCAGCGGGATGCGGGCCAGCGAGTCCCTGGCGATGGTGCGCACGTTGTTGTCCTGCAGGTGCAGCTCCCGCAGGGAACGGGGCAGGTTGATGGGGAACTCATCCAGGTCGTTCTCGTACAGGTAGATGACCTGCACGTTGCCCTTGGTCTTGAGGTCCTGGGGGATGCCGGCATTGTTGATCTGGTTGTTCTGCAGGTAGAGGGTGGTGGCATCGTCGGGGATGTCGGCGGGGATGGAGGTGAGCCCCCGGTCGTTGCAGTAGATGAAGCCGTTGTCGCAGCGGCACACAGAGGGGCAGGTGGTGCTGTCGATGACCTCCGTCAGGAAGGCGATGAGCCCGTAGCAGAGGAACAGCCAGTCCCGCAGGTCCATGGTGGCCGTGGTCATCACAACGGTGGCCGTGACGGTGGCAGTGGGCGTGGTGGTGGCAGTGGCAGTGGGGTGTGCCACCACCATGGTGGATGACTGGGGGAGCCCGGCCCCACCCGACCTGTAGCCTCAACACCTGCAAGGAGCACAAGACAAGACAGGTGCAGTGAGAGTGGGACAGCCAGTGGCGCAAGGGGCCGCCACGCACCCGCCAGCTGCTGCCTGGGGTAACCGACCGCAGCTGGGTCCTGCGGGCCGAGGTCGAGCCGCGAGGCATGGCCCTTTCCGTGCCAAGTTTATGCCACAGGTGATCTCTCCAGCTAGGGTCTGACTCTAACGACACCTGGTGACCATTAAACCTCTTTAACAGACACTGCCTGTTAAGGAGACGGATGCCGCCTCGGCCCTCCTGGAGTGTAACGGGGGCCCTGGGGTGGGGGATTAATTTAGTGACAGCCACGCTGCAGCTTTGCTTTCTTCTCTCAAGATTTCACACTAAGCCGGTCTTTATGGCCAATGCTAACCATGCCGGTCAATGTTGATGGGATGGATTTAGGGCATGTTTTATGGATTCAGAGCCACCGCTGCCCACTGGCGCGGGGAGCGTGCCTCGCTATCTGGCTCGGACCCAGGGCTTGAAGGGAAAGCTTGTTTCTGGGAGGCCTGCGAGCTCAGAACGGGGGCCTCACCAGAACCAGTGAGAAAAAAGCTGCCAGCGCCGTCGCTGGTGAGCAGCGGAGAGCACCAAGCTTCATTGTCTGGTGTTAAAACAACACGTCCTGCTTGTCACTCGTACATTTTACAGACAGAAGAGTAAGGTGTCGACAGAGTCGCTTTCTCGTGTATTTACAGAAACCTCTTTTTATCAGAGCAGCCTCCCGAGCTCTGTGTTCTGCAGGAAATTGTCCCACACCTTGCCCCCTTCTGAAGTCATAAACTTTCAACTATCATAGGAAAAAAAAACTGTTTTCTTGCATCTAAAGAAATGAGACAAATAAAAGGCGGGAGGTGTTCACGCTCTGAGGGAATTGTCTGCAAGGTGTAATTTCGGTTTTCACAAATGGAAAAATTGCAGCATGGAATTTTTCTTATATTATTTTACTCTTCATAGTGGTAAAAAATCAATTAAAGAGAAATTATCTTTCAACCTCAGTGGGAAAGGTGTCTTCATGCGGCCGGCAGACATCTGCTGTAAACCGGATTCATGAAGGCTTCTCGATGGTGGGACACGGTGGCCTCTCGGAGCCTGAGCCCCGGCCTGGAGGGCAGCCCTGGTGTGCGGGGCAGAGCCGGCACCGCTCGATGGGTTGGGGACCTCACTCCTGTGCCACAGGGACCCACCAGGCCAAACCTCTCTCTTCTCCGTCCCTCTGTCCCCGGGCTGCTCCTCTCAGGAAGCAAAGTGCTCCTCACCCTTCAGGACTCAGCTCAAACGTCACCCCCGCCCCCGCAGGTCTTCCTTACGCACCTGACAGAGCTTCCCTCTGCTGTCTGTCCACCCAGCCATGCATCCATCCGTCCATCCACCCAGCAGATCTTCGCTGAGCATCTGCTATGTGCGCCTGGCCACCACAGGCCAGAATCTTGGTCACCACTAGGCTTGCGGCGCTCTGTGGGCTGCCTGGTGGCTAAACCGCGTGGGCAGGGGCTGGGCCGGTGTGGGCCTGTGCGGCGTGGCGGCAGAGACTGCCCAAGGACAGGACAGCCCCACCTCAGTGACTGCCTCTGTCGTCACCCTGCGTGCTCACACTCCTGTGCACTGAGGGGCCTTCCCTTAGTCGGCCCAGCGGCCCCAGGGCCTTCTAGAGCTCCCGCATCGCCCACCCCGCTCAGGGCCTGCAGGCAGCAGGAAGCTCTGTCCACGAGGCGGATCCAGGGCAGGTCGGGGGCCGGCCAAGGACACCCCAGCTGGACGTGTGTGAGACTGAGGGGGAAGGCGCCAGGGCCTGCCCACGGAGCGGGAGGGAGGAAAGCGGGGACAGGGGAGCCGGGAGGAAGGGGGGCTGGTAAGGTCGTCCCCAGCACCAAAGTGGGGAGCCAGCTTGAGCCCCTCACCCCAGCACTGACTGGCCTGGGGGCTGAGGGCACCTGCCTGTGTGTTCCCAATTGCTTGGGGAGCTCAGTCCCACCCAGGCTAGTGGCCGTGACACCACTGACCCTCAGCCCTCAGCCCCTTGGGACGGGATGTGGGGTTGCCTTCGCTCCCAGCTCTCTCCCTCGGCTGTGTCTTCGTTTTCCTGGTGACTCCTACCTGAGGCCCTGCCCCGCTCCCCTGCACCCTGCTCTCCAGCCCCTCCCCTCGCAGTCCCCTGGCAAAATCCTCACGTCAGCCCCCCACCCACAGCCCTCCACTGACCGCAGCAGCCAGGTACCACCCCACCCAGGCGCCCCCGGGCCCTTGCACATGCTGATCCCTGTGCCCCCAACACTCACCCCCAGAGGCACTTGCTCACCCCTCCCCTCCTCCAGGCGAGGCCTTCCCTGGCCACCCTGTCAGAAATTACAACCCCCAGAAAATACCTCCCTGCCACTCTCTGCTTACCTATAGTATCTACCACCAACTAATGGGCCATATATTTTACTTTGTTCTCACTGTCTGTGTCCCCACCAGATACTCTACAAGGGCAGGGGGAGGTTTGTGTGTCTTACTCATTAGTGTGTCCCTCAGGGCCCAGCCCAGTGGTTGATACATAGCAGATGTTTGCTAACTATTTCAAAGGAGAAAATGTTATTGACCCATTCTGTGGATGAGAAAACTGAGGCACAGAGAGGTTCCCCTGGTGGGAGGTGGTGGAGTCTGGATTTGCCCCTTGGCTGTCCAGCTGCGGGACCTCGGTGCTTGACCACTGTGAGTCCCCAGCCCACCTGGGCCTGACGTGGGGCCGGGGCTGAGGGTTCTCAGACTGGGCTGAGGTGACCCCTGTCCCATGAGCCTCCTGCCTGCCTTGCCTGGGGCTGTCAGCAGAGTGGATGCCTTCAGAGGGTGGGGCTAAACCCAAGCACTGGCTGAACTCTCTGGCCAGGCCTTGCCCACTGCCCTCCACAGGCATTGCGCAGAGGACCGCGGCGTCAACCTGTGGCCGGCTGCCACACACACAGGTCTTCGGCCCCCACTTCGCAGCTGAGCCCTTGAGGCTCAGAGAGGTGAGGGGCTCGTCGAGGGTCACAGCCAGCCCAGCTTTCCAGCTGCACATCTGTCCCTTCTGCACAGAACCAAGACCATGAAGTTATGGAGCCTGGAGGTCCCGTCTCACACTGCTCATAAGCAGAAAGGTGGGGCGGGTGCCGGCGACAGGGAGGCACAGGTCTGTCCAAAGACCACCTTGCCCCAGTCTCTGGAGTCCAGTCTGAGCCCAGGAGCACCCTTGGTCAGGCCCCCCCACATCTGGCCAGAGGACACATGCCCTCCCTGGTCTGTCAGCAGCTGCTCAGACCTGGCATAAGGGACACGGGTGGCTTCTGTGCTCAGCCGTTCCGGGGCAGTGCCCTGAGCAGGGGGCAGCCTTGTTAAGGCCAAAGCCAAGGCCAGCCACTGCATTCTCTGGCGTGGACATCTGTTCCCGGCATCGGCTCAGTCTTTAGCCTCCAGAGGCCCCTAGCATCATAATAGAGTCTAAATTGCACCTTTCAGAGATGCCTGATGGATAACCAAGAAGCATTTGGGAGGCAGGGACCCAAGGCCTTTCCTGCGGGCCTCATCCATCTTGGCCAGAGGTCCCGGCCGCCCCTTCCCCAAGGCCACCTGAGGAACGCCGGTGGGAACTGAGGTGGGGAGGAGGACAGCATGCCTCGCTGGAGGGGCCCTTTAATTGCCCGGGTGCCTGGCTGCCTTTTCATTCCCTCGTTGTGTGTTTGGTGGTTTATGTGGCCATCAAATTAAGCCTGGTAAATCGCCCATCTTTTACGGGACTGCTTGTCGTCTTCGCATGGATCCCTCAGACTCCTGCACGGTGTGACTTATGACCTGCTGGCTCTGTGACTGACAGCAGGATCCTAGGCTGGCCACGGGGGGGTGGGGAAGGGGAGCGGTGGGATGGCTCCGGCTGGACGTATCCAGGACCCTCCTTAGCCGAGGGGGCCTGGGGCATTATTCTTGGCATTCACTCTATCAGTGGTTGGCTCCTGCCACCTTCCAGGACAGAGGAGCCTGGGTTCAAGTCCTGCCTCTGCCACTTCCAGGCTGTGTGATTTTGAGCAAGTTGCTTGCCCTCTCTGAGCTTTCAATTTCTTCATCATAATAGTGGCACTTACATGGGAACTTGGGCAAAGTACCCCTCCTGAGTGAGTCCAGTTTAAAAGCTGCCAAGGCTCTGACTGCCCTAGGCACACGGGCTAGCTTCAGTCCGCTCTCCTGGCCCCTTCCTCACTCCCCTGCTCCCGCTGTGCCTCCTGGGTAGACTGACTGCTATCAGCCTGTGATGCTGAGATGTCCCCCACCCCCACAGATTGTGCAGGTCAGCCCTCCCCTCCCCACAAGTCGTGACAGCAGCACAGTCTCTACCTCCGGGCCATCAACACCAGCCCCCTCGCCACCCACCTTGTGGCCCCAGGGAGGGGAGCGGGGTGGGGAGTGGCCCACAACCAGCTCTCACCTTGCCCCCCTGGAACCCTACATGCCACCGGTTCCTGAAGCCACCACGCCACTTGAGCTGCCTGTGGGCACAGCACACCCCCGACACCTCCCGAGTAGAAGCAGGAGGTGCTGAGGAACCTCTGCAAACACCTGCCAGCTGGGTGGGCATCACAGAGGGCTGTGGGCACCCCCATGCAGCTCCCCTACTGCTCCCCCAGACCTGGGAGACCAGAATGAGAGCCCGTGGCCCTCCCCTGCCTGAGAAGCGGAGCAGCGGCTCCACAACGGGTTTGATGCCCACGAGCGCAGCTTCTGGGGAAAGGCTGCCAGGTGGGCAGGAAGGAGAGGGACGAAAGCCCCAGAATGTATGGGGGGCACAGCGAGGAGGGAAGCCCACCTAGACCCACAAGCCTGCCCTGGGGGTCAGGGGGGAACGGGCCTGGGCTGGAGACCTTCCCCACCCTGGCCCCGGGGGCCCCGGACCTGTGCTTGGGAGCTGGCAGGATTCCGGCCTAGCCACTGCAGCCCCACTCATTTGACAGATGAGGAAGTGGCGGTTCAGAGCGGCAAAGGACTCGCCCCAGCGCACGGCAGGCCAGCAGCAGGGCTGTGCCAGGAATCTAGACTTGGCCCAGGACCCTTTCTTGGACCCAGGTGGCCGTGAGGCTGCCCTCCTGAGCCCCTCCCGGCCCACCCCCCCGCCTGACTCCGGCTCCACCTGCCTGCGAGCCCAGCACAGCCTTTCCTGCCCTAGGGCCTGCGCACGGGCCCCACGCCCCACTTCCGGTGCCGGGAAGAGCCTGACCAGTGGGCAGCTGTGGGCTCGGAAGGGCACCTTACGCAGGGGCAGGGGCTCAGGGAAGGCTCCGGCCAGAGGGACGGGAGGACCTGGCCATGGGAGGGGAGGGAGGAGCAGTTGCCCAGGCCAGGGGTGTGGGGAAGCGTGAGGGCCCAAGCCAAGCTGCTGGCGGGAGGGCCACATGTCCCCGTGCCCAGAACAGGGGCAGGTGATGGTTCAGTAAACAGGGACCCTCCCAGGATCTGCTGGACCCATTGAGGGAAAGGCCTGGCTGAGGCCCGAGCCCAGGGCACCTTGCCCAGGCCCCTGCAGGGGAGTGGAGTTGGGCCGTGGGTGGGCTCCCCGACCAGCTGACCAGGGCACCCCTCCCACATTTCTGGGGGCTCAGCTACAAACAAGACGGAGAGAGGAGGGCCAAGAGGTGGGCCTCAACCTCCTGATGTTCAGGGAGGCCTGAGGAGACCTCCTCTCCCCTCTCCTGCCTGGGCTCAATCCAGCTGCTCAGCCTACTGTGGGGTAGTCCCAGGTCTTCATCTGTAAAATGGGGCCATAAACGATCTGCTTCCCTGGGCTCTTCTGGAGATAAAATAAGGTTACTTTCAATGCTTAGCAGAGCGGTATTCAGAGTGAGGGAAGCATTACTGCTATTAGCTATGCGCAGCGACTCCCTGAGGCCCAGCTGCGAACTGCAGGTGCAGAAGGGGAACTTGAGTCTTGGGTGTGGGTGCGGTTTTTCCAAACCCTAGTTCGGGCAGATGCCCCAGGGGCTGCAAGCCCACCACAGGCACCTCCTTTGGGCAGGGGCTGGATGCCATGACACTCAAGGACCTTCTAACCCCAGCTTTGGTGGGGTGTGTGGGAGGGGGCTGTTGCCAGCCAGCCACACCCATCACCCAACCAACTGCTCCTGGATTTTGTCCACTGGTGTCATTCAGAACCTGTAATGCACAGAGGATGGGGGTGGGGATTCTCTTAAAACCTAAAGTTAATTATTTTTCTAATTTCATGCTGCATGCATTATGCATCAGCTGTTATCACTGGCAGTAATTGCAGACAGGTATGCAAATCCACTATAAATGCACCGCGAGTTCACCTAACCGCGTAGGCCGTCTGGGCGGTGCCAGTGCCAGGCGGCGGGATGTCCTGAACTTGAGAGAATGTAAATCGCTTTAAAAAACAAGACTTTAAAATTGTGTCTTAGGAGGTTAATTATATTGATAACAGTGTTCGATATTAAACTGTTCAGGGCCAGGAGGGGGGGATGAAAGGAGACACATGTAATTTCGTGCCTCTCTCTCGGCATTATTTAATAAGACGCTCCTGCACCTGGTATTTCTGTCTGTGTCCATTTTTAGTAAAGCTGCCTAGACTGAGACTTTAATTCCTTTTGGGAAGCAAAAAAGAAAGCACAGTGGAATTCCAGAAGGCAGGAGATGGGGCCTACGGGCCTTTATTTTAGGGTGTCAGGGAAGAGAGAGAGAGTGACAATCCCCAAGTACAGGGCCCGGGCCATGGGGTCTGCGCTGCTGGGCTCCTCAGTAGCCAGCCGGATCCTGGGCCACTGCAAGGGGCCGAGAGAGGAGCAGGTGGCCGGGAAAGGCTAGGCCGGTGGTGGCGATGCTCACTGATCGTACATCAGAGGCCTGGCGCTGGGCCTGACAGTGGTGAGCATCACTGACCAGCAGGGAGGCAGGCCCTGCTGCCCGCGGGACCCCCATTTACCCATCACCAGCTTAGGGATTGCCTGACTCCTCCCACTGGAACGTAAGTGCCTATGGTCAGGATATGGGCGGTCCTGTGCCGGGCAAGGAGCCTGGCACGGAGGTGCTTAGTAAACACCTGTCAAATGAGTGAATGAATGAATGAATGAATGTAGGTGCCATGAGGGAGGCCCCAGAATCTGAACCCAGGACTGGGCAGTGGGAGAGAAAAGGGCGGCTGGCCCTCCTTCAGCCCCACCCCAGGAGTCATGATGACCCGGGTGTCCACACCACCACAGCCCAAAGCAGCAGAGGGGCTGGTCTGGTTGTGCAGCAGTGGGTGGAGAAACCAGACGCAAACTCAGGCCTCGGACTTGCCATCCGGTGCTCTTCCCCTGCCAGGTCTCTCACTGCCCCTCTCAGCTTCCCAGTGGGGCCTCCCCGGCCCCAGAGGGATTCTCCTGGCTGTCCTGGCTTGTCCCCTGACACGGGGTGGCCGTCCTGGCACTGCCCAGCTACGGGTCTGTCTTGCCCCTTCCTTCTCGCCCCACAGATGCACACGAGGGTGGAACCCGCCCCTCTGGGCCCTGGAATGGACAGCTCAAGGGCCTCACAGATTGTCTGCTTTTTACAAATGAGGGGAAACTGAGGTCCAGAGCCTGGAAGGGACAGGTCCAGGCCAAAGACACAGCCCTTAGGCAGCCAAAGACCACCCTCCAATGCCCACCTCCTGGGGCCTCGCCACCAAGTTCTTAAACACTTCCCAGGGGCTTGGCATGGGGAAGGTGACGGTGGACAGTGTCCCAAGTCAAGCAGGTCTCAGGGGGGCTGCTTTCCCCCACCAGCAGGTCTGCAGCCCCGCTAGCCCTGTGGGGTCACACCCATGGGCGTCACCACTAGCTGGCAGGGCCCTTCACAAAATCCTCTCCTTTCCAGGGGCCACAGCCCTGCAGTGGCGGCAACAAGGCCTGCGTCCCCAGTGCACAAAGTGGAGGCACACTCGGGGAGGGGAAGGGACCTGCCCAAGGTCACAGGCTCATACCTGGAGGGCCCAGGCCCAACCCAGACTGGCCCCACAGCTGCTTTTCCTTTCTGCAGGGAGCCTGCGCAGAGCCCGCCCAGCAGAGTCTCCATAAATACCTGGGGCAGCAGCTCCTCCCCTCCAGCTTGACTTCAGCCCCGAAATCACCCCCCAAGCCCTCTTACGGACTGGGAGGACAGTGGGGGCCGTGCTGGCAGAGGGGAAGGGCTGCCGGGGCCCAGCTCGCGCTCAGGCGCGATCGTGGCTCCTCGCGGCCCTGCTGCCGGGCTGGCTCGCCTTTATAATAAATAACGGCAAATAGCCCATCCGCAGGGCATCTTTCACGCCGGTGGCTAATAACACGACTATTAATGCCCCCGCAGACGGCGTGCGCGCTGCGCTGCGCTGACGAATGTCCTGGGCCCTGGCGCAATCATAAATCAGCCCCTCTCCTGAGGAAGAGCGTGGGGAAGTGTCATTTTCCATCTTGGTAATGAATTGGGGCTTCCCTGCCCTGCCCAGGGCACCTGTTCCAGGTTGCCCGGATTCCTGTTCCTGGAGGCGGAGGCACGGGGGTTGGAGGTGGAGGCACCGCCCCCAACCTGGATGGAGGCTTGGGGCCTGCTGTGTGGCCTTGGGGCACTCGCTGCCCGTTTCTGGACTGCAGCTCACCCCTCTAACCAACAAAGGGGCTGAACTGGAAGTCGGAGCAGATGATGGCCAAGGGCCACCAGGTGCAGGACCTTGGGTGGTGGCTTTGGATCAACCCCTCCCTGGGTCCCCCTGGCAGAGCAGGGCAGGCCCGGATGGAAAGGACTGTGGACTCCCTCCAGTTCAAGGCAGCAGGTGCCATGGCAAGTGTCCCAGGTCACCAAAGCTCCCGCCCGCCCACACCCCACCAGCCCCTTCCCCAGGCTCAGGCCTCACTGCTGTCCACTTTGGGCAGAACTCACAGCCCTGCAGTCCTGGCAGGGAGGGGCTCAAAACCAGGAGCCACTGCCTATGTGGGGTTGGGCCCAGCAGCACCGGGCCACCAGGTAGCAAGTGATCTTTACCCTGGCAAGCAGAAGCCACCAGTTGCATGAATTGCATGTGTGGGTGGGGTGGAGATGCAGACCCAGGGAGCTCCGAGATGCCCCAGTGCATCCCAGCCTGGGAAGGGGATCTTTGGAGGTCAGGACCCAGCTGTCTCGTGCGCGATGCTCTCCCTGGGTGCAAGGAGCCCTGGCTTTTTTTTTTTTTTTTTTTTTTTTAAGGCCAGGAGGCCACGCATCTGAGGTTTCGGCAAAGCGCCGGAAGCCATGGTAGTTACTGTCCTTAATGGGTATGCCAACCTCAACCCATCCTTCCTGGCTGACGGAGAAACGAACAGCCTGGCTGTCTTCCTGACCACCCCAGAGCCCTTCCAAATCCAAGACCCTCAGCCTTACCTCCGCCGCTGCAGCCCTGGAGCCCGCTGGGTCTGACTGGGGTTGCCGCTCCAGAGGCCCCTGCCAAAGTTGCCCTTCAGGACGCGATGTGCCCAGCTACACTCACATTTCTGGCCCGAGGCCCTAGCAGGCCACACACAACTGGGGCACAGACCCCAGACCGGGGTGATGGGTGGTGCCGGGGCGCCCCGGGGAGCGGGGAGGAGATCCTGTGCTTTGGTCTCCTGGCCTCCTGGTTCAGACAAGGCTCCGAGTCCCAAGCAGCATCTTGGGCGCCTTGGGCCACAGGTGCTGCTGGCGTCTTCCCCCAGAGTAAGGGGTGTGCGCGCCAGGTGCACGGGGCTGCCCCCTGCAGCCCCGGGACTTCCAAGGGCAGCCTGAGGGTGCTCGGGCCCCCTGCTCCCTGGGCATGCCCTCCGGCCTGGCGCCCAGCCCGGGGAGGGTGGCCTCTGCTGCTTCGACTTCCACGGCGCTCTCAACTCTTGCCCTTTTGTCTGTAGGCTGCCACCTCTTCTGAAAGGCCTCTGCCTGGCTTTTACCCCCTTTTTGTTTACCAAGGTTTTTTTTTCTTTAATCCCTTTAAGTCACTTGGCAGAATGGGCTCGGTGCAGGGAGCGTTCTTGCGTGACAGAGCTGAGAGGGAGCCACTCTCCAAAGAATTGGTATTCCTGCCACTCAGGCTGTGTCTCCGGAGGGGAGGAGGGGTCCATTTCCCGCCGAGGAGTTCAGATGTTCACCGTGGGGCTGGAGCTGCTGACATGTGCTGCTGCGCTGTCGGGCCCCCCAGGCCCCCGCTTTGGGAAGATGCTTGGGGGCTGGGGGGCTCAGTCCTGCTCTGCTGCTCCTGTTTGTAGAGGAGGTTTTCTGGCTTCTCTACAGGAGAAGATGGAGCTGGGGAGGATGGGCTGTTCCTGTTTCACTCCCTGGTCTTGTCTGTCCAAAAACGAGCCCTTCCGTGTGCCCACTCCCTGCTGCTCACCTGCCGAAACAATACGAGTGATTAAGCCCAAGGAAATTAGGAGCCACTCAGGGACCAGCATCCTTCAAGGCTGAAGCCCTCCCTGTCCTCCCATCCCTCGGGGTCCTGTTTCCTTGAATGCCACCTTCCCAGGAGCCACAGAGGGGGCTGGGGCTATTCTCCCCCATCTCCTGCCTCTTTTCAAACCCAGACAGCAAACAGCTGGCCACGCAGAGCGCCGCTCCTTGCAACTACCTGGTTTCCTGGGGATGGCAGGACTAGGAAGAGAAGAATGAAGTTTTGCAAGGTCCTGGCCATGTAGGGCCGCCCACCCAGCCCAGAGCTGGCTCTGTTTCCCCAGCACCTGCTCCTCTTGCTAAATGTCATTCAGAGGCTCCAACTGGGCCACCGTGGCCTGAGCTTCCAGAACAAGCACTGCTTTTCCCCGCCGTGGGAAGCAGGATCGTCAGGGAACCAGGGAAGTTGGGCCTCCGTGTCCCTGGCCTCCTTCCTGCACCCACCCCACGTCCCAGGCTGGGCTCATGCTCCACATCCCAGCCGCCCTCCCCTTCCTTAGAGACCTGGGGGGCAGGGCAGGCTGTTCCCAGAATCCAAAACAAAACCCGAGCCCTCCACATCAGCTCTCATTAGCGTAGCATGTGGAAGGCCCACGGTGCCCTGGTGTCTGTATTCCCCCTGCAGGAGCCCCTCTTTGGAAAAGGGCTTTTATTACACATCTGAGAGTGCCAGCTCTGGTTTGAAATCGGATCCAGACGGGCTCAGCTGCATTTGGGCACTTTTCTTTGTAGGGCCGAAGGTGGCTGATTTGAGAAGTGCTTGTTGTCTGGGGCCGTTACAAATAAAAACAAGAATATCTGGGGTGCATGTTTTAATAAGCCCAACACCCAAACTGGGGGTGGCTGCCCAGGTGTTCCCAGCCTGGCAGGGAATGCACATGGGAAGGGTGTGTGCTGGCCAGGATGGGGTTGACAGGGCAAAGCGGGGAAGAAGGTTTGAGAGCCAGCAGGCCGGACATCAGTTCTGACCGGCCAGGGCTTGGCCAATGCTTCTCGAAGGGGCGGCTGAACAGGAGGGAAGATGAGGACAGAGTCCCTGCGTGAGGGGTGACGGCGTGGGCTCCAGCACAGCCCTTACTGCTATTACCACCCGCGTGATTTCATCCAATTATAAATTGTAATTTCTCTATGAAAGCGAGAGATGGAAAAAGTCCAATGAGGTCATCTGCCTCCCTGGCCGGGGCGAGGAAATTGTTTTTCTACCACTGGGGGCGGGGGCGGGGGTGGCTGGGCCTCAGCATTTAGAGAGGATGGCGGCTGTGTCCCGGGAGCCTGGGAGCTCCAGCCAGCCGTGGCCGCTGCCTCCCCACAGCAGAGAGAAACCACCGGAGTTCTGCCTTTGAAATTAAGAACCTGGGAAGAGGGCAGGTTCCTGCCACCGGCATGTCTGTCTCTGACCTTTCCCACAGCTCTCAGGATAAAGCCGATGCTCACGCATGGTCTCCAAGGCCCTGTAAGGCCTGGCCCCTGCCTGACCCCACAGCCGTGTCTCCCACCGCTGCTCATTAAGGTCCTGAGCTGGCTTCAGCCTTCCCTGCACTGTCCTGTCCTTTAAGAATCTGCTCACAGTCATCCCTCTCTTCTCTTCCTGCAGCGGGCGCCTCTCAGAGTGCATGGTCCCACAGACCACAACAGCAACGACATAGTATCAGGAAAGGAATTTTCTGGCTTTAAGGGAGGATCCGAGGCTGGGTCCCCCAGTGCCCAGCTCAGTGCCTTGCACAGTGGGTGCTTAATAAATGCATCCTGTGAACCCCTCACTCCGCTTCCTCATTTAGAAAACCAAGGGTCTGAGCAAGGTGCCACCAGCTTTGTACGTCCTCGGTCTGCCTTCCCTGCTGCACCCCCCACCCCCTTCCCTGATTCCTGCACAGCCTCCTGGGAACCCCGGTGCTCGGACACAGGGCTCCTGGGCGGGCATCTCCGCCGTGGGTGAGCGGTGCCTCTTGGGCGTCTGGAGTGTGGACTGGTTTTCCCAGTGAGCCTGGCTGGCAGTGGTTGGGAGGTGTGAGCTCCCAGGCAGCGCTGTGGCTCTTCCCACGTGTGGGTGCATAATGATGATCATTAGTAGCCACCTGCATTCACTGAACCAAAAGAGGCCCGGGAATAAATATGTAAATGAGGCCGCCTGGCAAACTCCTCCCGCCAGAGCCACAGCGCCCCCAGTGGTCACGCTACTGGCTTGGTGAGTGGAGACCACCCAGTGCAAAGCTGGTGGTCGCACTCAGACTTTGTAGACAGTCAGTTGGTCAAGTTAACCAAGGACAAAAGGAATCTGTGGTGTCCCAGGGGATCAGTAACCAAGGGCCCCTCTTTAGGCCCTGCTGAGCCACGGGCCCTGAGCACCCTGTCAGAGGACAGCCTCTGCTCACCCGTCGCCTCGGCCTTCCTTGTTCCTGTAGCCTCCGGGTCTGGTTGCTGTGTTCAGAACCAAAGAACCATTTTGGGGTCAACATAATAAAAGCTTCCATTTGTAAGTACTTTGAGATGCTTATACAATTTGACTTTTGTTATAAACAACATCACAACTGAATCGAAAGAAATTTGAAAGGGAGAAAAGAAAGCCAAGTGCCCGATCCCACGTCTCTCACCACCCTTTGCGTCTGGGCTGATCCGCCACACAAACACGCCGTTTACCGTGCGCCGTAGCCTTTTCCAGTAATGTCTGGTTCACCATCTCCCCTGAGCCTGGGACAACCAGCACAGCTGGCAGGGCAGAGAGGACCACCTCCACTGTGCAGACTGAGAGGGGCAAGAGGGACTTGTCCAAGGTCACATATACAACCTGCAGAAGAGCCAGGGCCCCAAACTCCAGGCCGGTTTCCTTCTCCCTGCACCACATCAAGACTCAGTGCAACAGAAACGCACCGTCACCAAACACTGCACCAAGGGGCCCTGGTGCTACTGAGGTTCTCCATTCCCTCCCTTCATTTCGCCATTCACCCATCCATCCTTCTCT
>RJWJ010004178.1:0-78417 GCA_004363605.1 Indri indri
GCTAAAAATATATATAGAAAAAATTAGCCGGGTATGGTGGCGCATGCCTGTAGTCCCGGCTACTCGGGAGGCTGAGACAGTAGGATTGCTCGAGCCCAGGAGTTTGAGGTTGCTGTGAGCTAGGCTGACGCCACGGCACTCGCCCCAGGCAAGAGAGTGAGACTCTGCCTCAAAAAAAAAAAAAAAAAAAAAAAAAAAACTGGTTTCAGCTGGTCTCAACCAGTTTCAACTGGATTTGACCAGTTTAGATCAGTTTCAACTGAATTGGCTCAGTCGTGGCCGATTTAGACTGGTTCTAGCTTGTCATGGTTGGTTTGGACTGGTTGGTCATTCACAGCCAGTTTGGGCTGGTTTAATCTGGATTTGACCTGATTAGATCAGTTTATACTAGGCCCTGATCCAGGCCCTTGAGAGTCATTGAGGAAGGAAAACTGACAGCCTCTGGTGGGGAAGACAACCAGTGAACACAGATCAGGTTTATAACAGTGTATGAAGTATTAGGATATTTAGAAAAGAGAACACAATCAATCATCAGCCCCTCATATATATTATTGATGAAGCCACAAAATGGTAGAAGTGCTTTCATTTCCCAAAGTCCAGTGCATTTATCTATTGCTGCATAATTAACTACTCCAGAACACAGTAGCTTAAAACCAACACTGTCACTGTTTCTGTGTGTCAGAAATTTGGGCATGGCTTAGCTGTGTGCCTTCAGTGCAGGGTTTCCTGTAAGGCTACAATTAACCTGTCAGCCTGGGCTGCAGTTTCATCTGAAGGCTGGACTGGGGGAGGATCCACTTGCAAGTTCTCAACCAGCTGTTTGAAGGATTCAGTTGCTTGTGGGAACAGGACTGAGAGCCTCTGTCCTCACTGGCTGTTGACTTCCCTCAGTTCCTTGCCACATGCATCTCTCCAGACAGCTCACATAGCAGGTGGTTTCCCCAAAAGCAAGTAAAATGGAGGCAGTCTTTGTAATCTTTTCTTTTTTTTTTTAACAGACACAGTCTTGCTGTGTCACCCAGGCTGGAGTGCAGTGGCAGGATCAGATCCTCCTGCCTCTGCCTCCCAAGCAGCTGGGACTACAGGAGTGCGCAATCATGCCTGGCTAATTTTGTAATCTTATTTTGGAAGTAACATCCCATCATTTTTGCTGCATTCATTTGAAGTAGGTCACTAGACCCAGCTCACACTCAAGGAAAGGAGACTTCACAAGACTGTGAATGCCAGATGTTGATTATTAGGAGCCTTCTTAGTGGCTGCCTACCACATCCAAATTTCATATATGATCCACAAGGCAGCCACGGCAACTGCCCTAGCCCACATCGTATCCCTCTCTCCCTCTGTATTCCAGCCACACAAGCAGAGGCACTGAGAAGCACAATTCTATTGAACACAGTACAAATGGAACCCCTTGGGAGTCTTCCCTTCCCTCAAACACTGAGCTCCCTCCCACCCCCAGATCTTTGCATTCCTCTCAGATCTTCATGTGGTAGGCTGCTCCGGGTCATTTGGGGCTTAGCCCAAGGATCACTTCAGCTCTGGACTTTGCTGGCCATCCTCTGCGGTGCTTCCCCCTCAGTTTTCATTTCCATATTGAGGAAGAGAAAACTGAGGCCTGGAGATCAGTCACTTGCTCAAGGTCAGAATGATTAAGTAGTGGAGGATGATAACTTAGGACTCACCTCCAAACTGCTTCAAATAGAGATCCACATAACAAGCATCATTCTCCAGAGCAGCCACCTCTCTCGCAAGCATCCCTTGCAGCTAAGACACTGCAGGGGAATCTGGGTCAGGAACCTGCCCAAGGCTCCGGGCTGGCAGCTGACCACCAAGGCAGATCAGCTGTGTTTGAGGTGGCCACACCCCGTACCAGCATCTGATCAGAACCTCCCGTGTGACCAAGTCAGTTTGGGTACTCCCAGAAGCAACAGTGGCATCATCCCAAACTCTAGATTGGAGCTCAAGCAGGGGCTGCAAATTTGAAGTCTCAAACCTAGACTGCCATTCCTACCACCCTTCCAATGATTTCAGGCACACCAAGTTCCCTAGATTAAATCCCTTTCTGCCTAAGTACCTGCAGTGGTTTCTGTGGAACTGTTGCTATGACAGATGGCACCTTTGTGCAGATTAGAAAAAGGTAAAGAAATGCCTCTTCCTTAACACTCTTGTCACCTGTTAGAAATTGTTGAAATAAACAAAGTGAATGGTGTGCCCTTAAATGTGGCATCCTTCTGCAATACACACCCTGCCTAACTGTACATGCAGCTCTGGGTTTCCATTTCCTGCCCTGAATGCCACTTGAGACAATATACAAAACTGCCAAAGCAGTAAATGTAACTTAAGTTTGGACAATTATTACTATACCATCCTTTGTTTTCCCAAGGTTGCAAACTCCAAAATGCCAAGTCCAAAAACCCAGGACATGCTGATGCAAAGGGAAGGGAACCACGGAGGGAAGAGGGCAAGAAAATAAGACAGACAAATGGTTGTGAAAAACCAAACCTCAAAAAACCACTTTAATTCCAGCCTAACAGCGCCAGGTGCAATGTCTGGGGACAGACTCTGGGTACAATGCTGTGTGGCGACCACTCACTCACACACGGCTCCGAGAAGGCCCCCAAAGGGGGACTTACCTTCAGGGGGCTGAGCCAAGGGGGAAAGGGGTGGCCCCAGAATGGGGGTAGGGGCAGGCATGGGGAAAAGGTGCTACTTCTTGGCAAATGAGATCTTCATGGCGTTGTTCTGGGTGATCTTAAAGCCCTGCAGGGCGTCACGAGCTGCCCCTGCCTGCACCTCATTGTCAAACTCCACAAAGGCGATATCGTGGCGCCCGGGAACCAGACGGACCTCCTTGAAGCCAGGGAACCTGAAAGAAGGAATAAGAGACCTCAGGGCCCCACCAGCAGAATTCTAAGGCCCATTCCCGTGGCGCCCTCTCCAGCCAGCGCCCAGCCACAGGCCCCACTTACTGGTTGAAAAGCATGGACAGCATGAGCTCGTTGGTCTCCTCTGGCAGGTTGGTGAGGAACAAGATGTGATTTGGTGGATTCTCGGAAAGCTGCCGGGGAGGGAGGGGAGCCCATGAGCATGGGGGCCCTGAGTGTAGTGGGGAATCCCTAGCACTGCCCCTGCTCCCCATCCCTCGCCCTGCTTAAATGCATTCTAGCACGCCCACCTGACACACCATATGCTGTTGCCCGTCTACCCCCCACACCTTTGCCCCTACAGACTGTAGGCCACAAGACAGCAGAGACTTTCCTATTTTGGTCACTGCTGTATAGCTAGAGCACAGAACAGGGCCTGGTGCATAAGCAGGCGCTTGGTAGTTGTTCAAGGAATGAATTTAGGTGGCGGCCACCTGGCTCCAGCCCACCCTAACCTTCCAGATCCTCCAAACAAACATGCCAGTTTCTCTCTGTCCCAGGGCCCAAGCCCATTGCTAAATCCTCATCATTCAGGGAGCTCTGCTCCAAAACCACCCCAGGGGAGCCTGCCCAGACCACCCAATCTAAAACAGCCCCCCAGTCGGCTAGCGTCATCATAGCTCACTGCAACTTCAAACTCCTGGGCTCAAGCAATCCTCCTGCCTCTCAGCCTTCCGGGGACTATAGGCACGTGCCATTTTGCCCAGCTAATTTTTTTATTTTTTGTAGAGACGCAGTCTCGCTATGCTGCTCAGGCTGGTCTCAAACTCCTGACCACCAACAATCCTCCCACTTTGGCCTCCCAAACTGCTAACATCACAGGCATAAGGTACTGCTCCCGACCTTAGTCCTGTATCCACTATGTATATGAGACCATGGGGGGACTAGACACTTACAGGCTGGGCAGGTGGCATCTGCCCAGGCATAAGCTGCTGTGGAGGCATGGCCCCTGGTGGGATCTGGCCAGGTGCGAGGCCTGGCGGTGGGATCATGCCAGGGGGCGGCATGTAAGGCGGCTGGCCCGGCATGTGGTGCATGATACGGGGTGCCTGGGTCATCGGAGGCATGCCCTGTGGAGAGAGGGAAAGCAGGCCTGACGTGCTGTAGGTGGGAGAGGGCATGATTATGGTGTAGACAGGAGGCAGAGAAGAGGCCATTAGAGGAAACTTGAAGGAAAAAACCGATAATCAAAAAAAGAGACTCAGAGATCTAAGGAGAAAAAAGCAAGACTGGAGGGCGGAGACGGAAAGGGACGGGCAGGGCAGGTGCAGAAGCAAACGGGTGGCAGCGAAGGAAGGAAGACAGCCCAATGGCAGGCAGCACAGACGGGGCTGGAACCACAATCCGAAGAGGGGAAAGTGGACAGAAAGCTGGGTGCAAGAGGGGAGCAGGAACAATGGGGACACCAGACAGAAGCCCAGACACCCTCACCAACTCCAGAGAAAGTGTGAGTGGCATCGAATACAGCGTGACCCAGTCAGAGAGCCGCGAGACTTGCAAGAGCTGGAGAGACGTGCAGGCTCGGGACCAAAGGAGTGGGTCCAGCCCATCCATCTTTTCTTTTGTACTTAGTTAGCACTTTTTGTATACTGTTTGGGAAACGAGATGTTTCCACTTTTTGCCCCCACCAAGGTCGTGAAGACTTTTTCCTGTTTTTTTTTTTTTTTTCTAGAACCTTTCCTGTGTTAGCTGTCCCATTCAGGTCTGTGATTCATCTCAAGTTAGTTTCTGTATACACTATGAGGTAGGACTAATTTTTCCCTTACGGGTTTCCAACTGCCCAGCATCATAAATAGGGGAAAAAATCCTTTGTAGACTTTAACTCTAGCGGTGCCTTGCTCACACATCAAGTAACCCTATACATGCAGCTGTTTCTAGACTCTTCATCCTGCCCCCTTCGTCCATCTTCCCACCCTTATGCCAACAGCACGACACCCCGATTGCTGGAGCTTTAAAACACGTCTCCACCTGACTGTGCAGGTCCCCAACTTTATTCTTCTCGTCTGCCGCAGCCTTGCCCTTCCAGACATTTAGAAACAAAACAGCCAGTCGGTGGCTACCAAAATTCCTGTTGGATTTGGAATAATTTGGAGACAACTGACTTCTTAACAATATTGTCCTCCCCATCCATTGCTGAGGTCTCTGATTTCTCCTAGCAATATTCTGCAATTGCAGTATAGCGGTTTTGCACACTTTTTGTTGGATTTATTCCTCCATGCTATTTTTCAATGTGACGTCTACTTCTTTGTTACTAGTATACAGAAATAAAGCTAATTTTTTCCATATTGACCTTAAATCCAGCGACCTTTCTAAACTAAATTTACTTACTAATCCTAACAGTTGGTTAAGTAAATTCTCCTGGGTTTTCTACATAGCCATTGACTTAAGACACAGACGGCCAACAAAAGAAAAAAAGAGAGAATGAGAGAAACCAAGAGATAGACAATGGAAAAACAAAGCCTTAGAGAAACAGGCAGACAGGAACAGGTACTTTAAGGGGAATACCACCATCCAGGTGCTCAACCCACCCAAAAAAGAAGAAGGTTGGAAACGGAAAGGAGTCCGAATCCCCAAGCCCCCAAGCCAGGCCCCATGGCCGAGGAAGGCCTGGTGGTAAGAGGGGTGGTCTCTGGGCCCTGGCTTACCGGGACAGGCCCCTGGACGGCCCCGACCACGGGGGCAGCTGCCCCACCCTGCACGGCCTTCTTGGCAGCCGGGGTCTCCTGGCTCTTGGGCTTCCTCTTCTCCCGCTTGCGGTCCCGTTCCACGAAGGTGCCCTTCATCTTGGCAATGATATCCGAGTCAGTCTTGGCATACTGGATGCGCTACCAAAAAGAGAGCGGAAGGGTTAAGAGAGTGAACTTCAGAGCCAGACTGCCTGGGTTCGAAACCAGACCTTACCAGGAGCTTGCTGAGAAATGTAGAAATCACTTGGTCTCAACTTCCCCATCTGTAAAATGAGGATTATGGTATTTCTCACTTCAGAGGACTATTGTGAGGACTAAATTGAGTTAAAGAGCTTGGAAGAGTACCTGACACATAGTGAGCGCTCAGTAGATGGGCTGTTGGGTTTTTTGTTTTGTTTGTTTTTGAGATAGGGTCTTGGTCTTTTGCCCAGACTGGAGTACAGCAGTGCAACTATAGCTCCCTGCAGCCTTGAACTCCTGGGCTCAAGCGATCCTCCTGCCTCAGCCTCCTGAATAGCTGGGACTACTGGCATGCGCCACCATGCCCGGCTAATTTTTTCTATACATATATACATATTTTTAGTTGTCCAGCTAATTTCTTTCTATTTTTAGTAGAGACGGGGTCTCGCTCTTGCTCAGGCTGGTCTTGAACTCCTGACCTTGAGCGATCCTCCCTCCTCAGCCTCCCAGAGTGCTAGGATTACAGGCGTGAGCCACCGCGCCCGGCCCAGCTAATTTCTTAAAAATATTTTTTGTAGAGATCAGGTCTCACTATGTTGGCCAGGCACCAGCCTCAAATGATCCACCTCGGTCCCCCAAAGCACTGGGATCATAGCTGTGAGCCACCATGCCTGGCTGACTGTTCATCTCTTTAAGGGAGTTTGGGACAGCCCTGAACATCAGGTCTCAGGTCTGAAGAGACGATGCTAGGGCAGGAGCACCGTGCAAGGGGATTCCCAGTCACACAAGGACACAGTCCAGGATACCAGGCTACACCTCACTCAGCTATTTACGGAGAACCTACTAATGCCAGGCCTCAATCTAGGCTCCGGCAATACGGTAACGAGTAAAACAAACAAAAGTCCCTGTCCTCGTTACGCTTACGCAGTGGGGGAAGGTACGTTAAAGAAGATTTAAGAATGAGTAGAGAAGGGGATGTGAAGTGTTGAAAAGAAGTGAAAATTTCAGACAGGGTGGGCTGGGAAAGGCCTCACTGGGGTGACATTTGTACAGAGACGCAAAGGGAAGAAGCAAGCCATGGGGACATCCGGGGAAAGAGCCTTCTAGCAAAGAGCTAAGGCCTGCACGTCACATTCGATAAACAGCAAGGAAGCTAATACGGATGAGAGGGAGGGAGGAGGCGAAGTCACAGAGACTACAGGGGACCCTGGTGAGGACTTAAGTCTATTCCTGAGGGAGACATGCAGTGCTGTGAGCGGGGTAGATAAGCTCTCACTCATGTCTTGCAGGAACACGGTGGCTGCAGTATGGAAGACGGCCTGTGGGGAGCAGGGGTCAAAGCAGGGAGACCAGTGAGCAGGCTGAAGCCATGTCCTAACAAGGGTGGTGGCTGGACCAGGTCAGCAGCAGGGAAGGAGTGAGAAGTAGGCAGCTGGTTGTTACGTTTTGAAGGTACAATCGACAGGACTTCCTGACAAGATTCAGACATATCTGAGTACATGATGTGGTCCAAGCAGCGATTTGGGGGGAAAAGCAAGGGATAGGGACAACAGAGAAAGACTCATAGTCATCATACCTAAAAGCCAATTCCTAAGATGCCCCAGAAAGTCAACCGGAAGATGTGGCAACCCTAGGCTTACATACCCAGAGGTGACAACAGGCTGGAGTCAACACTCTGTCCTCTCCCAGTGGAGGCGACAGGTGACCCAGCTGTCCCTGGGGCCCACTGCCTCCTACATGATCTGCCTCCATGTGGAAGTGACCTGCCTGGGACCTGCACACACTGAGACTTCCTGTCACCTCCCCAAGGGAGTTCGGTCAGGGAGGTATATTCTAATCAGGCTAAGCTCAAAAACTGACTGGGGGAGTAAAGGAGAAGAACCACATAAACAGCCAAAGATGCTGGCCAGTGATATGCCAGGAACTCTAGATCAGGGTGAGGACTTTAAGCCACTCCTCGCCTCCTACAGACTATAGTCCCCTTGGCCTCTTGAACACCTGCACCCAGCCCCTGGCCCAACCCCTCCCCGCTGGGAGCCTGGTCCAGACCTACGTTGGTGACTGGATCCGAAACCCCACTCCTCTAAGCCAGGCCCACCCGGTCGCCCATAGCATTTCGCACACATACGCAACCTCCATACCCACAATGCTCACCATGGGCTTGTCATAAAAGGGGAAACCCTGCATGGAGCGCAGGGCATTGGTGGCACTGCTGACCTCCTTGAAGATGACAAAAGCCTGGCCCCTCATCTTCAGGCTCCGTGACACCAGGATATCCAGGATCTGGCCAAACTGAGAGAAGATGGCATACAGGGACTTCTTCAGCTCTGCAGGGGAGGAAGAAAAGAGTCACAGGTGACCAGGGGCCTTAGCATCATGTCCTGGGGCTTAAACACCCTATTTCAGAGGAAGTGCAGCCCAGAGAGAGACCATCAGCCAATTGACAGAGTATCCAGAATGCTGCGGGTCAGTAATCTCTCAAGATCTAACAATAACGGCAGCCAAGAACCACCCAAGTTGCCAACTATACTCTTCCGTAAGATGAGGACGGTAATAGTACCTACCCCACAGAGTTGCCATACAAAGATTATGAGTACACAGGTGCAAAGGGCTCAGAACCGCACCTGGCACATAGTAAACTCTCAGTAAGTGCCTCTTTTCATTCCCACCAGCACCTTGACACAGGCCTGTGTAATGTGACCTTGGCAGTCTTCTCCAGCCTCATCTCTGCCCACACTCCACCGCACTGTAGAGCCTCCAGCCACAATGGCCTCCCAGCCCTCTCTCAGGCCCAACACACCACTCCTGCCCCAGGGCCTTTGCACTGGCTGCTCCCTCTACCTGGAACACCCTCCGCTGATGTTTACTGCCTCCTTCTCATCACCCAGGTCTCGGCACCACTGTTACCACTTCAGAAAGGCCTTCTCTAACAACCGCATCTAAATGTCCCCCCATGTCACTCTCCCCCCCATCCCCTTACCCTACTTGCTCTTCCTTCATGGCATTTTCCACCTCCTGACATGATTATGTTTACTTCTCTCTCTCCTTCCCATTTGTCTACTGCAGCACCCCATACCTAGCGCAGACATCTCCACAAACATTTACGACTGAACACACCACACCGTCCAGCACTTTATGGAAATAACTCCGCTAAATCCTTGTAACAACTCTATGAGGTGGCAACTATGGTCGTCCCGATTTTACTACAATGGAAACAGGTTCACAGAGGACTCCTCACTGCCCAGGGTGAGTATCCTGAGGGTGCTGGGAAGGGCATGGCAGAGCTGGGACCACACGACACAAGTCCATCTGAATCACCAGCAAACTGTCTCACTCGATAGCAAGTGGGATTCAAGCTGAACAAAGGACCCCTCTCACCACCCAGACCTGAAAAGAGTACCAATAGCTTATGCAAAAAGAGCTGAGCCAAAGCCAAAGCTGCTTGGTGAAAGAGATACTGGAAGAGGAAAGAAGAAAAGGTGCATGTATACATATATGGTGGTGTATGTGGGGGTGGGGACCCGGGTCAAGGGTGTTTTGAAGCAATTAGCCAAAAGTTCTCCTCGTGGTGACATTTCAGGTTTTCCTCTCCATGCTCCATCCCCACGAACCTTGTTCAGACCTCAGTCATTTCACTGGACTCCGGGCCCCTCCCCACTCTCCAGCCTCCCCTCTTGTCCACTCGAGTTCACCCTCCACAGCTGGGAAGATGTCCAGAAGGGATGCGATCAGGACAGGGGAGCAGCCCGGCTCCCCGACACCCCCAGGATGAAGTCCAATGCCTCATGGCCATAAGCCACTACTCACTGGAAGCTTCTCCATGATTCACAAGCCACTAGGCCTCAGGCACACAAAACCCTTATAATAATGTCCAGAATGCCCCAGGGTCTTTTGATCCTAAACATTTGCACACAAGTTAGCCCAAGTTAGGGACCCTCTTCGCCCTCACTGTAACATACACACTGCTTCCTCTACAGAGCTTTCCAAAATGTCTTCTTTTCCATGAAGCTGAATGAATCCCTGTCTTTCTAAATTCCCAATCCCAGCCCTGATCACTGTGCCTGTGCTTCCCCCATCACGGCCCTGACTACTCAGGGCTGTCACTGTCCTGCAGAACCAGGGTTCTCAGTCACCAGTGTGTCCCTAGCACTGCCCGGTACCGGACAGGCACTACACTCTAAAATCATATGTAAAATTTACATTCCTGGTTCTGTTTTCCTCAACAGCAACTTTACTGGTAACTGCAAACTTAATCCCAGCAAGCTCTTTTAGTTCTCCTGACAATTTTCTTGAGGTGATAATAAAAGCTAACATTTATCCAGCCCTTACTAAATGGCAGGTACCATAAAAAGCATGAAGGTTTCCATAATTTAATCCCCACCACAAGACCCATGCAAAGAAGGTATTAGGATTTTGTCCAGTTTTCAGAAACAGAAAATGAGGTTCAACAAAGGTGTTAATTTACTCAAGAAATGGAAGAGTCTTTAAGATTTCAAGAATTCAGTTCTTAAGCAGAATTCCATACCGGTGGCATCAACCACTTTCCTTGCTATGTGACCTTGGGCAAGTCACATCACCTTGAGTCCCAATTTCCTGAGAAGTGGGAATTACAATAGCTTCTTCCTACAGGCTTTTTGTGAGAATTAAATGCAATCGAGATTTATATAAAAGTGCATAAATCAGCCCATGGTACAGAGTGTTAGTCATTATTATTGTTGTACGTTTTCATTGTGGGCTGATCACTGAGAACGCCAATGACCAAGAAAGCCCCAATCCCTCACAGACCTCAGGCCATTGGGGTGGAGAGAGAGAGACCCACCAGAGCCCAGAGATCGGGGCTTGCTGAGGAATGCCCGCCGCCTATCGTTAGCCAGGAGCAGCCACCTGAGGGAAGAGGGGATGGGGAAGGCTTCCTGGAGGAGGGGGTCCTGTGAGCGGAAACCTTGAAGGATGAGCAACAGCGACCAAATTAAAGTGCAGAGTGTAAGATGAACTAGGGGAATGTTGAAGACAGAGGAAGCAGCATGTGTAAAGGCCCAGGGATTAACTAGAACAATCTGGCTGGAAGAAAAGACTGAGAAAGTGAGGCAGACGCTGCGGGTGGAAGAGGGGCCAGCTCGTGCGGGAATGCCTAGAGTCTAGACTATCCCAAGCACTCACCATCCTTCTTGATCTTCTCATTGAGGTTGTTGATATAAATAGTGTGGTTGGGGCGGGTCTCAGGAACCGCCATGGAGCGAAGTGCCGAGGTAGGGCTTAAAAAAGGAAAAAGGTGTCTTTAGCCCTAGGTTTCTCCAAATCCTTTGTCCCAACCTGGCTTAAAGGGCTGCTCAAAGATCTTCCCTCCAAGAGGAAGTCAGGTAAGATGGGACCGCGGGGGATCTGAGAACGGAGGCACCGCTCGGGCAACAAAGCGTGCGTAAGGCCCCTCTTCCCCCGCGCGCGTGCTGAGGGAAATCTCGAGAGGTTTACTACGAGCCCCAGGATGCTCTACGCAACCCAGAAGGTGGAGCGTCCTAAATGGCGACTCCCATTGGCCCACACGCCCAAAGGAAGAAAAAACCCGGATGTAAAAGCCAGTTAGGGAAGGTGGGACGAGTGTTGGGCGCCCTGGCCTCGCGCAGCAAGTTTCCCAGACGAGGCGCGGGAAGGCCCGGACGTCAAGCGCACCCACCGCCCGGCGCCGATGGTCGCCTGCACCCGAGGTCACTAACCAACGGCGCTGCAGTTCACGGAAGCGTTCTTGCTTCTTTCCGGAGAACAGACCACAAAGCTTTCTCGCCTAGCCCCGCCTTTGCTTTTCTGCAAGCCAATCCCCGCGCGGAAAATGAATAGCTTGACCAATTGGAATAAGTCTCGTCCCTGGGCTCAGATCTGGCCAATCAGAACGACACTTGGGCTCCCGCCTAGGAAGAAAAACCCGCCCCACCTCCTGCAAGCCCCGCTCCTGCAGCCGCTCTCGGCCCTACGGACCAATCAGTGACGGTCACGAGTTTCTTGCCAATCGGGACGCGGCTCGCTCTGCCGTCTCTTCCGGAGGCAGTACTTTAGAAGCCACACCTCTTCCCCACCGGCTAGCATTTTCTGTCACGTGATCGCCAAGGGGTGGGCACGTGTTGCGAGTGCTACCACGTGACATGGGAAAAGTGGTTGTGGGGGCCGCCATTTTGCGGGACAGGGAGGCGCGTCTAATTTCCTGACTCCTTTCTCTCTTTTCTAGGGCTTATCGCGGCTCCTCCCAGCCTCGGATCTCAGAGTCTTCTCCAACCAACAGACTTATCCTGTTGTTCTGTGATTGCAGGACCTTCTCCGCAACTAGGCCATTTTCCCCGCTGGGTGTCATTTTTGACCTCTTGACCTCTGACTCAAAGGTCAGCTCAAAGGTTCCAAACTCGGGCCTGGGATGTGAGGCGGTACAAGACCTGAATTCCCTAAATCTTTAGCCATGGGCCCCTAAGTCTCACCCTTTAGGTCCCTCACTCCTGATCTTCATATCCACAAATTGACCCATGAGTTTCCAAATCTAGCCCCAGATAATGAGTTAACTTCTAATAAGTCCTACTAAATTTCCCTCCCTAAACCTCCCAACGCACCCCAACCTGCCCCAGGCCGATAGCACCCTGTTAACTAACCCTCAGATCCTACATGAATTGAGTCAGCCCCATTCCCTGCATCCATGGTTTCAAATTTTAGCCCTGGTTCTTTCAGACCCACTGCTTAGCCCCCAAATTCTGGAGCTCAGCTCTAAAACCTTTAAAATCTCTATCCCTGAGACCAACCCCTTTTGAAGGATCCTTCCCTCTCCCATTCTCAACCCCTCAGTTCCTCCTTAGACCCCAAAATGACTTCTCCATGCTCTCCCCTAAAACCAGCAATCCCTCCTCCAAGAGCCCCTGCACCCCAAGCCCCCATCATTCCACCTCCTCTCCTACCCCCAAGTCCTCCAGACTCAGCTTTTCCACCCCCTCCCTGGAGTCTCCAGGCCCCTACTCCTCCACCACCTCCACCGATGCCTCCAGCCCTTGCCAAGGGGGCAGCTCCCCCTCATGTCTTCGGCCTGGAGAAGAGCCGGCTCCTGAAGGAGGCTTTGGAGAAGGCTGGCCCAGTCCCCAGGGGAAAAGAAGATGCGAAGAGGCTCCTGAAGCTGCACAAGGACCGGTAGGGTCCCCATGCCCCACCCCACCCACCCATGGGGTCACCCAGTCACCTCTCCCCAGATCACTCAAGTCATCTCTTGGAGTTCTTGTTTCCTCAAGGTCAAACAGGCTGACTGGTTCAGTCCCCTACCTGGCCCCCTTGAGTGGTGGTGTGCTCCAGCAATGAGAGCTGCCCTCACAAGTGCCTAGTCCAGTGGGAGAAGCAGACTCTCCACCCCACCAGACAGTGACAGCCAAGAGGTCAGGACTGATGTGACAGAGCCCAGGGAGGTATCTGACCAGGCTGGGGGGCTTCTTGGGGAAGTGGACCCCTGAGTCCTGTTGAGCAAGTCAGGCAAGGGATATGTGATAAGAGTAAACAGCTTGTGCAGAGGCCCGGAGTGAAATGAGGACATGTTCTATTCAAGGAACTGCAAATGTTTCCTTAACATGAGGAAGTGGCAAAGATGGGGCTGCAAAGGTGGGCATGAACCAGCTCACACAGGACGTGCTGGGCCATGTGAAGGCAGTGGGGCTGTCCTCAGGGCACTGGAGAGCCATGGAAGGGCTTTGCACAGGGAGGGAGGCTACCTGTAGGAAGTGGCAGTCATGAGATGGGGAGTCCACAGGCCCAAAGAGGAAGCTGGAGCACCCAGGGACCAAAGCAGGAGAGGAGAGGAGGGTTCTAGACCCCTGCTGGGGCCGTGGGGACACGGTTTAATGATTGCCTGGCTGAAGGGAAAAGGGAGCAGTGAGGTGCCCAGACTCACAATGAAACTCTACACTCTCCAGACACATTTATAATCTGCCCTAAATGCTCCAACCAAGGTAAGGCAAATTTAATGCAAATAAGAGCCACCGTTATTGCATGCCTAGCCTATGTCAGGCACTGTTGTAAGTGTTTTTAACTATTAATTTATTGAATCCTTTCAGCAACTCCATGAGGTAGGAGTTATTACCGTGTTATTTTCCCTATGAGAAAACAGAGGCTCATAAAGATGAACTACTTAGCCACAGTGAAAAGAAAAGGAAGAATCCAATTTGAACTCCGGAAGCAGGGCTCTGTGCTTTTACCCACAGTTCTGTGGTATCATCTCCTTTCATCAGGAGGGTGCCCCAAGCTGGGAACCAGGAGCTCTGGGTCATCCCCTCAGCCTTGCCCTCTGTCTAGCCTTGAAATAGGAATAAAAGCACGATCCCTCCTCCTGAGACCTGGGGGATTGGAATCACCGAAACTGTCTGGGTGGCCTCCCCAGGGTGCAAAGATTTATTATCAAGGTGATCTCTTAGGCTGTAAGCATGTTATTAATACCTGGTTTTACTCAAGGCTGAATTAAGAGATCTTTACCCTGTTTAACAGCCTGAGAAACAGACTTGAGAAAAGAAAAGATCACAGGTAGAATTTGGGTATAGAGACATTCATTTGAGAGATTTCCTCAGATAAGCTTTTCTGGCTCCCAGTTGCAAAGTCTGCATCTACCTGTTCTTCACCCTTCAATCACAGAGAAGGAGCGGGGAGCAGGCAGGCAGCAAGATGATCCGCATTGGCCAGATGAGGAAACTGAGGCTTGTGGAGGAGAAGTCAGTGACTGAGCCAGGAGCAGCCCTCTGGCCTCAGGACAGCCAGGCCTGTGTTCCCTTCACCTGGACACCCTTTTCCCAGCCAGAGCTCAAGGGGGGACTCTTGGAGCTAGTTCCCTCGTGACCCGACTGTGACCTTTCTTCAGGTTCCGAAGTGACCTGCAGTGGATTCTCTTCTGTGCTGACCTGCCGTCCCTCATCCAAGAAGGCCCTCAGTATGTGCCCTGATGTGGGACTCCCGCCCCACTGGCAGCCCTTGCTCTACCTTTGCGGGGCTTCCTGAGGACGGACCTGGGAGCACGCGGGGAGTGGGTGCATCCCAGGCAGCCCAGGGAGGAGGGGAGGGAGGGAGGGAAAAGGAGAACTTCCCACGTCAGGGGCCTGGGTGCAGGCGTGGTAAACAGTTGGAACTAATGAGCAAGCAAGTAAACTCCAGCGAGTAAACAAATGAACCTGGCCCATCTCTCTAACTCCCTGCTGGCACCTACTCCCAGGAAGCCCAGGTGACCTCTCCCACCACCCTTCCACCAGCCCTCCAGCCCCGGACTCAGGCCTCGGTAGTCCTCTCCCACGAATGGGAGTCTGGGCTCCCCACCTGGCCTGGGAGAGGGGAGGAGAACTCCCCCAGGGTAGCAAGTCTGTTCTTCTACTCTAGCTTCCAGGGCCAGGGTGGGCCCGTGACTTAAGGGTTGAGGGACTGGGCCTGTCTGTCCCCAGGTGTGGGCTGGTGGCCTTGTGGATGGCAGGCACTCTCCTGTTGCCCCCCAGCGGCATCCCCCTGGAGAGACTTGTGCAGGTGGCCATGGAGCGCGGCTACACGGCCCAGGGAGAGATGTTCTCCGGTGAGTTGGGTGGGGCAGGGGCTCATGCCAGGTGCTGTGTTTGCCCTTCTCTAGGGCGGCCAGAGAGGCCAGGTGGGGTGCTGGCAGGCAAGTGAAGGGCCCTCATTCCATTCTTCAGGCCCTTCTCCCTGCCCAGTAGAGCAGAGTGGTTATCAGGTAAACTCGAGCCAGCTACCTGGGTTCCAAATCCAGTTCCGCCACCTCCTCACTGTGGCCGTGGACAAGCAGCTGACCCTCTTTGTACCGAGATGGTCACAGTGAGGGTTGGAGGCATTGATCCCTGCCTGGCGAGCCTGTGGCATGGTGTCAGGCACAGAGCAAACCCTCCGAGTGTGCTGTTACCCTGCAGTAGCCGACATGGGCAGACTGGCCCAGGAGGTGCTGGGCTGCCAGACCAAGCTGCTCTGCGGTGGCCTGGGCGGTCCCAACAGAGACCTTGTCCTGCAGCACCTTGTCACTGGACATCCCCTGCTCATCCCGTATCCCAGAGCCCAGGAGGGAGTAGGGCAGGGATGGCGAAGGGTGGGTCCCAGGGCCATGCCACGGTTTTGACCTTGACACCAGCACCAGCTACGATGAGGACTTCAACCACGAGCCATGTCAGAGGAAGGGACACAAGGCCCACTGGGCAGTGAGTGCAGGTGGGTCCTTTTTTCTTTGTCCCTGTACCCATCACTCTGGGTCTCCGCAGCCAGGCTATGCACTGAAGCCAGGGACGAGAGCTGAGCCATCGTTGTCCCCACAAGGTTCTTAGCACAGAACCTGGCAGAAAGCAGGTACCTCAGGTGTTTGCACAGACGGAAGCTCAGAGCACAGACTTTAGGATCAGACAGTCTGGGCTCCAGGCCCAGCCCAGCCACTTCCAGGCTTTGTGACTCTGGGCAGGTTTCCTCACCTCTTTGGGCTTCCATTTCCCCATCTGGAAATCAAGCGTGACAATAATACCCACCTCACAGGGCTGCCTTACAGGCAGAGCATGCAAAACTCTCAGAACAGTGCTCAGCATGTGACGTGTCTGCATGAGCATTATTGGCATTGTCATCATCATTCCTCCTGCCTGAAGGAAGCCAGGTTCGTGCATGTCAGGAGGCCTGGGCGGAGGCTTTTCTGTGTGTCCTTGAGGGCTCCTCTCGGAGCCTCTGTTCCCTAGACAGCTGGAGATGACCCGGTGACAGCATATGCTCCATCTAATGCTGCCTCTCTGCCTCCCCTGTGCCAACAGGCCAGAGGAGGCAGGACTTAAAATGCCTGCAGCTCTGGAGCCAGATTCCCTGGCTCCACATCCCAGCCCTGCCGTGTGCTCACTGGCTCACTGGCTGCTGCTAACTTCTCTGTAACTTGGGGATAGAGGCAGCCCCTCAACCCCCGGCCCCCAGAGGACTGGGAGGGGTGGGATTCAGTGGCCCCAGCACGTAGTCATGGCTCAGTCACCTGCCACTCACCCCCTCTTTCTCTCCCCCAGGGGTCCTGCTGGGTGTGCAGGCTGTGCCGGGCCTCGGCTATGCTGAGGACCCCGAATTGCCAGGCCTGTTCCACCCAGTGCCCGGCATGCCTTGCCAGCCACCATCCCTGCCAGAGGAAGGCTCCCCGGGAGCTGTCTACCTTCTTTCCAAGCAGGGCAAGAGTTGGCACTACCAGCTGTGGGACTACGACCAAGTCCGGGATAGCAACCTGCAGCTGACAGACTTCTCGCCCTCACGGGCCTCCAATGGTCAGACGTACGTGGTGCCCACTGGCGGGGTGCGGGCTGGCCTCTGTGGCCAGGCCCTGCTGCTCGGACCACGGGACTCCAGCCACTAGCCTGGCTCCATCGCCATTTGAAGAGTGCCCCAGCTTCTCCCTCTGTGCGACAGGCCATAGGTTGGGACCTGCGCGGCCCTCCAGCCCAGAGATTGTTCATCAGGGTGGTCCCCGTCCACCCCGTCTCGAGCCTGGGCATCGTCTCAACTGCCCAAGCCCATCCCCTCCAGTACTGAGCACCCACTGATCTCTCTCTCCAAGGAGAGACTGACAACTCAGACCCCACGACTTGTCCACCCTCCTGTGTCACATCACATTCTCCCTGGGGACCACCTCTCCTAAGCCACGGTCACCTTACTAGACATCTGCAGGAACCTCCTGCCTGGACCCTCTGCTGCTCCCCTGGTTTGCTCACAGGACGGGGCCTGAGCTCTCCCAGCCCCAGCTCACCTCTCCTTAGCCCCGGCTGGTCTTCCACACTTTGCCTGCCGGCATTGCTGGCCTTTCGGGGGCCTAGACTGTCCTGCCCCCACCCCCAACCTCACCCTCACCCCTCTGCTAAAGATCACTCTCTAACCCCTCCATCTTGGCTCAGGTATCACTTTCTCAGGGACCCTCCACCTGTCCAGGCACCCCTCCCCAACCTCGTGTCTTCTCAGATTTTTAAAGCCCATCTGAGAGCAGTTGTCTGTGCTACCCCTTCTACCTGTGTTAACTCATCAGATCCTCCAGCCTTTTAAGGGAGGAACTAGATTCCCTACATTTGACAGATGGCAAGACTGAGGCCGGGGGAAGTGGAGTCACTGGCCTGAGGTCATGCAGCTGGCAAGTGACAGAGTCAGGAATTTTTTTTTTTTTTTCGAGACAGAGTCTTGCTCTGTTGCCCAGGCTAGAGTTGCATGGCATCAGCCTAGCTCACAGCAACCTCAAACTCCTGGACTCAGGCGATCCTCCTGCCTCAGCCTCCCTGGTAGCTGGGACTACAGGTGTGTGCCACCACGCCTGGCTAATTTTTTCTATTTTTAGTTGCCCAGCTAATTTTTTTTCTATTTTTTTATTTTAGTAGAGACCCAGGTCTCATACTCCTGAGCTCAAGGAGCCTTCCACCTTGGCCTCCCAGAGTGCTAGGATTACAGGCATGAGCCACTGCCCCTGGCCCAAGTCAGGATTTAAACTGGGAGTTAGTGTCTAACCATCAGCCAGGCTGTCTCCTGGTTCGTTACGGTGCTGATGTGTGTGATTATTAATTTAATGAGTACCTGTCACTTCCACTCTGAAATAAGAGGACAGGTCTGTCTTGATCACTGCTGTGTCCCCAGTGCCCAGCAAAGGATCTCATTTAGGGAAACTGCTGTGTAGTGTTTGTAACCCACGAGTGAGGTAAGGAATAAGCATGTCCCCCATCCCAACCCTGGTATTTTGGTGGCACTGCCCATCTGGTACGCTGTCCTGGGAGCTCTGAGGGCAGGGCTTGGAGCTGTCACCACTGTGTCCCCTGCATTGTCCAACACAGAGCCAGGCACGAGACTAGCCACTCAGTGGTGAATGAATCGACCAGCCAGCTCTGAGCCTGCCACTCTCTGCCAAACTGATCATCATCCCAATACCCCACCCAGCACTAAAGCCTGAACTACAGATTTGAGCCTGTACACTCCAGATGCGAAAGAAAAAGACTCCACAACGCTGACTCTGAGTGTCATGTTTATTGGGGTGTCATCATGGGCAGGAGGCACAGCAGTGCCACGTGCCTCCTGCTTCCCCAACACTCGCCCACCTAACAACTACCTCTTGTATAAATAAGTATAAAGATGGTCAGTAGAAAAGGAATACATCTCCTCAGCCCTGAAAGACAGTGTTGGACCTTTAGCTTAGGGAAGAGGTAGGTGCCTGTCCTCCCCAAGCCCGCCCTTGTGGGCCAGGAAGCCAAAGCTACGAGTGGGACAGATGGGCCATTGACCACACCTCAGAGTTCTGGAGTCTTTGGTTTGGACCAGGCTGTTAGCCCGGGTCATAGCCAGCAGCCCACCCTGGCACGTTTCACAGGGGCCTCTGATCGGGTGGGGGCCCCCCTGAGCAAGGCAGCTCCAAGTCACAGGAGGACACCTGCTCCCCTGCCCCTGAACCTCCTTTCTGCCATGCAGTTTGCTGGGAGGAAGGAGACAAAAGCCCAGGGCCCGGGCAGGAGGAGGAAGTCCTGAGGCTAGACCTGCCGTACTGAGGAGCGAGGTTGTACTGTCACAGTGCTGGGGTGTGGCTGTGCTGTGCGTCTGCAGGAGGTCAGCAGAGTCCTCCGAAGAGTAGAGGATCACAGGCCGTGGCAGGGCAGAACAGCAGTGAACTATGCCCCACCCAGCGGCATCAGCCCTCGGGCATCGTCCAGTCCCACGGTGTCACACCCTGTGCTGCGCAGTCCTTGAGTGGCTCCCAGATGAAGAGTTGGGCTGTCACTCTCCCCAGGTGGACAAGTGGCTCCTGTGTTTGTCCACAAACAATGCCTGATCCTGTGGGGCACCAAAGGTGAACCTGACCCAGTCCCTGGCCTCAGGGAGCCAGCTTGCCGCTGGTGGGGGGCCAACAAGGAGGCAGGTTACAAGTCATCCATACAGCCATAGGCATCGTGTCACGCCTGACCGTTGTGAATTCTGGATTATGTCCTCTCAGGGCAGTGTGGTTTGGCTGTGGCCGCCAGCAGCCCCTCAGAAACCTTCCTGGCTGCTCAGGGGACCTGTTCTGGTTCTGCCGTCTCACCATATAAGCCGCATCATGCCCCCTCTGTGGTCCTTCCAGCCCCTGTATCACAGAGGGACCAGATGCTACATGGTCTCCCAAGGCCTTTCCACGTTGGTCTTGTGTGGCGTACGACACCACCTCTCCCCTCCTTGGGGGTCAGCTTCCCACTTGCCAACCTCTCAGGCCCCCATGGCATTTCGGGGCTCCTCTAGCCGGACTGGTACCATCTAATAAATAAACCTGGAGATGGCCAAGTGGGTCAACTCCGGGCCAGACCCTGAAGGAGGCAGATCATGTTGTCCAAGCCCCAGAGGTAGCCGTCCTCACGGTTGCCCTCAGCCCAGGGCAGCCTGTGGCTGAGCGTCTGGTGGTCAGGCAGGGCCACCGTCTTGCCAAAGTCGATCATCCAGACCTTGGCCAGGCCAGTGTGGTCGTGCACAAAAAGGAGGGAGCTGCCCACCACCTGCAGGGGGAGAGACCAGAGGTTAGGGGGAGGAGCCGTGTGGCTGACAGCCAGGCTGCCTGAGTTCAAATCCTGGTTGGTCACTTACTGGCTGTGCAGCCTTGGCAGGTGTCTTAACCTCTCTGTGGCTCTGCTTCCTCATATACAAAGTGGGGATAATGCAGTAATTCCCCCAATCTGTGGGTTTACTTTCCGCAGCTTCAACTGCCCTTGGTCAACCACAGTCCAAAAATGTGGAATGGAAAATTCCAGAAATAAATCATAAGTTTTAACACATTGACTGCCACACCAGAAAAAAAAATTTTTTTTCCTTGGGGCCACGGTGTTTTATTACAAAAATAGAATAAAAACTTCAAAAATTATCTAATTTAATGAAAAATCTGTTATTTTTTATCATTTTCTGTGCATGACTGATATGCAACTAAATTGGCGTTATTTTTTTTGTTTTTTTGTTTTTTTTGAGACAGAGTCTCACTCTCTTGCCTGGGCTAGAGTGCCGTGGCGTCAGCCTAGCTCACAGCAACCTCAGACTCCTGGGCTCAAGCGATCCTCCTGCCTCAGCCTCCCAGGTACCTAGGACTACAGGCACGCGCCACCATGCCCAGCTAATTTTTTCTATTTTTAGTTGTTTGGCCAATTTCTTTCTATTTTTAGTAGAGACGGGGTCTCGCTCTTGCTCAGGCTGGTCTTGAACTCCTGAGCTCAAATGATCCACCCACATCGGCCTCCTAGAGTGCTAGGATTACAGGCATGAGCCACCGCCCCAGCCAAATTGGCGTTATTAATTGTTAACAATAAGAACGTCAACAAGTAAGATTTTCACGGACCAACTGCAGGGTTTTTGCCTGGGGGCCACCCATGACATAACGTGTGCTACAGCAAGGCAGCGTGAGTTGCCTGCGCACCACACGGCTCCCAAAGTAAAGAGACGTGTGAGTTACATATGCTTCACCAGGGCCCAGGCTTAAAACTAACATGAGTTAAATGTAACTCACATGGCAGTTAATGTGCTAAGCTGTGCACCATTCTAACTGGCCAGCAGCACTCTGTGATCCACACACTCCGCGAGTGCCTCGTGGTGCTTCGCATACAGTGAGCCCTTGGTGGATGCTGTTTTTATTTTGTTTGTTTTCCCTTCATCTAAGTCCAGGATTGTCGGTCCCTCCCTTTTCCTAAGTCAGTTTGCAAACATCACTGCTCCTAGAAAACCCAGATTACTGGGCCGGTGAGCAGGCGCCTGTCAGAAGAGGCAGAGAACGCCCAGCTCCCTATGGCTGCCGGCATTAGGCGAGAGCGTTGCCATGTCTCCCATGTCGTCAGAGGAAACTGGAAATCCCAATTTGGATGTGAAGTCTCACATTTTAAATGGTGGCAACTCAGTTTTTAAAATGTTAAGTCACTAGACAGGTGAAACTAAACACAAGAACAGAAGAGATGGGGTCCCCAGGCCTCCTCTCTGTGACTCCCACATAAAGCCTGAAACGAGTGACAAGGATGACAAGGATGACATTTGATAAAAACAAACTTGACCAAAACAGCTGTCGCATACCCATGGTTCCCTATGAGCCAGGATTTAACTATTTTGACCCATTTAACCTTCACAATGCCCATGAGGCAGATGTTGCTGTTACCCCACCCTACAGGTCGGGAGACTGAGGCCTCCTAGGATGGCTTCCCAGGTACAGGTGGGCTAGGGAGTGGCAGAGGTGGGGTTCGAACCCAGGTTGGCCTGACTCCCAGATCTGTCCCCTTTCAGAAAAGTCAGCAGTATCAGGAAGAAGGGGTGAGAGGGGCTTGAGGGGGAGACAGGGTGCCCAGAGGGAGGAGAGGAGGCCGCCACTGCACAGATTCTCCCACACAGCCTCGGAGAGATGAATGTTTCCTAAGAGAGACAGGCAGGGAGCGTGGGGGAAAGGGACGGGCGAGAGCCAGCAAACAAGGGGGTAAATAATAATTATAAATAATTGTACAATAATTGTAAGAGGTCAGAGTTAAACACACGTCTATGCTCCAAATGTCGCTCTACGGTCTCACACCTCAGCAGCCCCATGAGTAAGGTACTAATGTTCCTCCCCATGTTCAAGAGGGGGAAACTGAGGCACAAGAGGGTAAGCCAGCCTTCGTTCCCAGGCCCCCTGGGCTTGAGTCCATGCTCCCAACTATCACAGCTTCCTGAAATTCCCTTTGCTGGACCCCAAAATATGAGGCCTCCTTTTTATAGCTTTGGCCTGTAACTGTCGATGGCCTCCCTGCTGTGTCCCCCAGGGCCCTGAAACCCCCCACGTACGCCCGTGGTGGCCGGGGCTCCCACCTCATGGGTCTTGAAGAAGGGGGAGTTCTCCAGAGTGTCACGAAGTTCTTCCAGGCGTGCCACATACTTTCTCTGTGTGGAAGAAGGAGGGTGCCTCGGTTAGCATGGACACTGGGCCCTTGTCCACCTTGGGCTCTGGCCTCATCCCATGCCCCCAAAGGAGTGGGCAGACTCCAGCCGGGATGGAATAGGGGAGCCATCCTGGGGAGAATCGGGGGCAAGGCAAGTGAGGGGTTGGATTTACCCAGGAGGCGCACACAGTGGATTATGCGAATACCCAATCCCACAGACAGGTGGAGTCTGTCTCCCTTTCCCTTTAATCCAGCCTTGGTCATATGACCTGCTCTGACCAAAGGAATGCGGGAGAAATGACAGTGACCACTCTGAGCCCAGCCATCAAGATGCCTTGCATTTTCACTTGCTCTCTTGGCCCCGCTGCTTCCATGTGAGAACGAGCCCACGCTAGGCTGCTGGACCATGAGAGAAGTGTGCCCAAGTCATGAGCCAAGATGGCGAGCCAACCAGCAGACACAGGAGAGAGGCCACCCCGGACCAGCCAGCCTTGGCCAAGCCACCAGCTGACCGCAGATTGTGTGAGCAAAGCCAGCCAGTATTAGCCAAGCCCCACCCATAACACAAGACCATTGACTCGGGGGGCAACGATAAATAGGGATTGTCTTAAGCTGCTATATGTTGGGACATGGGGTATCCCACTCACCAGGATGCCACGGTCCCCATCCACAAAGTCCTCCAACACCTGTGTCACCTGTTCCAGCGCCTGCGTCTTCTTGAAGTTGGTGTTGCAGGTCCCATCAGCTTTCTGTGGTAAGGGGTGAAGGGGCGGTGTAATGCCTTTTCCTCCCACCCCCAATATCCGGCAACTTCAGGCACCTCCTGGGGCCACCCGCCTGCCTCCACCTTGCTTGCTGTTCAGAGGAAGCCACTCCGCCTGCCCAGTCCAGCTCAACCCAGCCCCAGGTCACGCTCCTGAGCAACCAGCCTTCCAAGTTCCTCCAACCTTGAACCTCCAGGTCGAGCCAGTCTAGCAAAGTGGACTTTGGAAGGGCACGGATCTGGCTTTGAGTAGTGACTCAGCTACTTTCTAGCTGGGCAGTCTTAAGCGAGTCACTTCACCTGCCTCGGCCTCAGTGTCCTCATCTGGAAAATGGGGATTGTGTTGCTATCTACTTCCTAAGGCTGGTGTAAGGATTAGGAGACCGGGCGTGTAGGATGCAGAGCGTGGTGCCTGGCACAGTCAGTGAGCACTCAGGCAATGAGATGAATGTTATTTTTCATGTTTGAGAGAAGCCACCTAAGTCCTTTGGCCACAGTGTGCCAGGTGCTACGTAGGCATTGGTAATACGGCAGTAACAGGACAGACACAGCCTCGCGATGTCTGAGGGAGACAGACGTCAAATAAGACTGTCACAAAGGAAGGCGTGAATAATGATGGGGAACAGGGGACTAAGAGGAGGCAAAGGGGGAGTCCTGATATAGGAGGATGGAAATCAGGGAGGGCTTCCCTGAGGAAGCAAAATTTGAAAGGCGAGAGGAAAAATGAGAGCTGACCGGGGGAATGACAGAGGGAGCAGCATGTGCAGAAGCCCTGTGGCAGGAAAACACAGGCCCACTTCCAGGAAGCGAAAGCGCTTCCCTGTGCCTGCAGCTAGACAGGAAGGAAGAGGAGTGAGAGCCGAGGCTCGACCCTGGACGGCCCTATAGGCCGTGACACTTCTCCTAAGGGTGCTAGGGAGCCATGGAAGGGTTTTGAACAGGAGAATGTCATAGTCAATTTGCAACTTAGAAAGATGGCTCAGGCGAGGCCACGGGGAAACAGCACCTCATGCATTGCGGGTGGGATGTTCAATAAAGAAGTTTGGTCATCTTTAGCACAATACCAGTGCATTTCATCTCTGACCCAGTACTCCCATTCCTGGAAATGTAGGCTACAGCTGAACCCACACACTTGCAAAATGTCTTATGTACGAAGTGATTCACTGAGGCGTTGTAATGGCAAAAAATGGAAACAACCCAGGTGTCCATCTATCGGGGACTGTAGCACCTCCACAAAGAGAGTATTAAACAGCTGTAAACAAAAAAAAAAAAAAAAAAAAGGAAAGAGGAGACTCTCTATGGAATGATCTGGAAAACTCTCCAAGATATTACTGTTAAGTGAAAAAAGCAAAGTGCCAATCAGTGTGTAAAACTGAGGAAAATTTAGGATATGCAATTGCATTTATTTGTATTTTCAGGAGACATACAAGACACTGATAACATGGTTCCCTGCAAGCAGGCAGGAGGGTGGAGAGATGGAATGGGAAGGAAAGCAGCAGAGTTCGGAGGGAAATTCCTCCCCGTATACCTTTTTATAACAGTATTTTGACTTCTCAACTGTGGGACTCGCTATCCAAACAATTATATTTAACTTACGACAACACAAAAAGAATGCGAGAAGGAAAAAGAGAAGCCTCCAGAGCTGGGGGAAAAGGATCGCTCCAGCTCTCATGCTGTGGGGAGACCAGGTCCCAGGAGCCCCAGGAGGCTGGGGCGGGAGAAGACAGGGCTGGACTGGGACATGGCCACAGGGAGGGAGAGGAGAAGATGGAATCGGGAGATGCTCGGGCAGACGGAAAAGCAAAACTTGGGCTCTGATGGATGTGGGCAAGACAGACAAGTGGGCCCTCCCTAGCCCCAGCCTTTCCGTCCTCTGCGGTCTCCTGTGCTCTCTCCAGATCTTGCTGCTTTCCAGCCTTCCCTGATGCCCACGTTCCCCGAGAAGCCTCAATCCAGTTCTGGGCCCTCTCATGACCGGCCGGCTCCCGGCCCTCACCTTGATGCCCTCGATCCGGAAGCCCAGGGTGGAGGTCGAGCTCATGGTTTCCCTCCATTGCATGTAGCGGGGTTTGGTGACCGCACCCTGGGCGTGCTCCTCGGGGGTGGGGGCCCCGGGGTCCACAGCCACCATCTTCTCGTACATGTCCTTCCGGGGCCGGGGCCGTTCTCGCGCCTTCACCAGCTCCTCCTCCAGGTAGGTCCTGAGCACACAGAGGACGTGACAAAAGAAACTATGAACGATGCAGGGCTTATACTTCCCGACGTCAAGACGTAGCATAAAGCTACCGTGCAGCACAAGAGTGCACAAATAGGTCGACGTAATACAACGGAGTCCACACACGGACACACGTGGATGTCCACCCAGATATGACAAGGAAGGCGCTGCGCTTTAGCGGGGAAGGAGAAGTTTTTCAATAAATGGTGCCGGGTCAACAGGACATCCATATGGGAAACAGTGAACCCCTGTCCCTACCTCCTGCCGCACACAAAAATTAATTCTAGATGGATCGCAGGTCTAAACGTGAGAGTTGGAAGAGTAAAGTTTGTAGAAGGGAACACAGGAGAATATCTTTGTGATCTTGGAGCAGACAAGATTTCTTAAACATAAACCCACTAACCATAATGAAAAAATTGACAAACTGGACTAAATTAAAAGTACTTCTGTTTATAAAAAAGACACTATTGAAAGAGTGGAATGGAGGCCAAGCGCGGTGGCTCATGCCTGTAATCCTAGCACTTTGGGAGGCCGAGGTGGGAGGATGGCTTGAGGTCAGGAGTTCAAGACCAGCCTGAGCAAGAGCGAGACGCCATCTCTACTAAAAATAGAAAAATTAGCCGGGCATCGTGATGTGCGCCTATAGTCCCAGCTACCCAGGAGGCTGAGGCAAGGAGGATCACTTGAGCCCAGGAGTTTGAGGTTGCTGTGAGCTAGCACTCTAGCCCAGGCAATAGAGCAAGAGCCTGTCTCGAAAATAAAAAAAAAAAAAGAGTGGAATGGGAGAGTTGGAGGAAAATATATACGTGTGTGTGTGTGTGTGTGTGTGTGTGTGTGTTTATCCAGCAAAGGACTTATATCTAGAATACGTACAGAATTACAGATTAAAAAGAAAGAGCCCAACAGAAAAAAGAGCAAAAGATTCAAACAGGCCCTTTTTAAAAGAGATTTTTCCAAAGAGATATTTCCAACATATGGAAATATGCTCAATTTCTTTGGTCATCAGAGAAACAGAAATTAAAATCACAGTGAGATACCACTACGAACCCACCAGAATGGTTTAAACTAACGAAACAGATAATACCAAATACTGGTGAGAATATGGAACAACTGGAAGTCTCCTACACTGCTGGTGGGAATGTACACTGGCACGACTTTGAAAATTGACTTTCCACTATTTTCAAAAATGCCCACCCCCTAACCTCCACCCCTGCCTCATGGCTGCCCGTGACCCCACCTGCTGCCCATCTTGCAGTCCATAATGGAGGGGCCCTCGAAGTCTGCCAGGAGATCTTCCATCTGGTTGAAGGTCTGGCCATCCCGCTGCACCACACCATAGTAGGCCGGCACGAAAGGCCGCAAGGGGTCTTTCATCAGCTGTTCCAGGCTGCGCTGCTCACACTGACAGAAGCGTTTCAGAATCCGACCATCCTCTCCTGCCTGGAAGTTCCCTATGGGCAGCAGGATCAATGAGACAGTCAGAAACTGGACCAGAAGGAGAATCGTCCCCATCTCCCTGTATGCATCAGACCCTGGCTACCATCACCTTGCCTGACCCTCCTGCAGTCCCTCCCTGCGACTCTCAGAATTATGGCCAAGGGGTGGTGTGGAAAGGTTTCTCTGCCTAGTCCTGCCCACCACGAGCCCCGCTCTCACCGGCGTGTCCAGAAAGCTGGACCCAAGGGTAGTGTTTTCGGAAGGAGACCACGAAGGGCGAATACTTCAGAACTGTCTTCAGCTTCTTCCATGGCTTGCTCTGTGTGGGGCAGAGCAGGGTGGGGTCAGAGCCAAGGCCAGGGAGGGAAGGTGCCAGGGGTGCTGCGATGAGAGGGAATGAAGGTGGAACTGGGGTCTTTCCAGGGCCAGGGGGCTTCCTGGGATCACTGTCCCCAAGCTGGTTGGGGTGAGTGAGCCCCACTCAGTTCAGCAATCATGAGAGCACCCAAAGGCCTCAGCAAAGGTGGGGGAAGGTCTCTGTCCATTTCTCTCTCTCTCTTTCTCTGTCGTCACTTCCTTGGTATCTGCGTCTCTCTGGCTTTCCCTTATGAGTAAGGATAGGCCAGGTTTGGTTGCGGTAACACCCGCCAGATCTTCCCCGGCACATACACACTCCCCAAGCTTGGGAGCCCCATCTCTGCCCCTAACCCAGGTCAGACCTTCTGGGGAAAATGATGGACGGAGGCTGACCGCAGAGAGAGACACAAACAGAGACAGATGACAAAGTGACAACAAAGGCAGGAACAGAGACTGTGGCAGTCATGAGAGCTGTTCAGCACATGGCTTCAACTCTTCCACCTTCTAGAGGTCGGGGGTGGGAGGAGAAACGGAAGCCCCTGCAGCCCGGCCCCTGCATGAAGACAGCCTGGAACACAGCCCCTCACCCACCACCTATGGCCAATGTGTAGTAGGAACCAAAATAATTCTTTTGTTGTAAGTCACTAAGAGCTGGAGGCTGTCTGTTATTACAGCAAATCCTGGCCTACCCTGACTGATACAGAGATAGCATAGAGTAGCTAAAAAAGAAAGACAGAGAGACATAGATAAAAGTTAATGACAAAAGAGAGAGAGAGAGAGAGAGAGAGAGAGAGAGAGAGAGAGAGAGAGAGAGAGAGAGGGAGCACAATAGAATACCAGAGAAGCAAACAGAAAACAGATTTATGTCTACGGCCATACCACCCTGAACAAGCCCAATCTCGTCTGATCTTGGAAGCTAAGCAGGGTCAGGCCTGGTTAATACTTGGATGGGAGAAAACAGAGATTTAGTTGCCCCGTGCTGACTCAACCAAGAGCTTCTTAAGACATGGTCAGCATCTGATTCATGAACACACAAACACACAGGCACACACACGAATACCCTGTGTGCCCCAAGCACATAGAGGCCCGTAGCAAGTATTGGGAGAGTGGGTCACCTCCAGAGAAGGAAGCTGTGTGGCTCATCCCCCTCCAACCCCAGGGTCAAGGGCATGTTCTTCTCTCCTACTCCCTCAGGCCCAGCTACCTAGCAGACATCTAACTGACACTGGGAAGGTTAACAGGGAGTCAGAGTATTAGAATTCAGGATTCAGGAAGGGCTAGTCCATCCCTGCTACAGCTGCCAGACATGGGGAAGAGGTGATTAATAAAAGTTCCTGTTTACTAACCACCTGGAACATTCCAGGCACAATGACAAAGCCTCAGTGTGCCATAACCTACTTAATCCTAAAACCACAACCCCAGGAAAATTGTTGTCTCCATGTTACAGAGGAGGACACAGGCTCAGAGAGGTGGACCAACTTGCTTAACATCACACAGCACAGTGCTCGGGTTCTAGCTCTGGTCTGATCCCACTGCCTTGGGGCTTACCCACTATACTCCTGCTGGACTACAAGCTCATGAGGGCAGGGACTGGGGCTGTCATGGTCACAACTGTGTCCCCAGAACATGGTCTGGCACACGTAATAAGAGCTCCCAAAATGTTTCCTGTATTGAAGGAAGTTAGTTGAGACTGGTTTTTTTTTTTAAATCATAAATAGATTTATTATCTTCCCTCTCTCTCTCTCTCTCCTTTATATTAGATCCAATGGTTAATCTGGGCTTTCTCAGATGGTTTCATGATGGTCTCAGCTCACATGCCCTCTCCTCCAGGAAGCCCTCTTTGATACCCCAGGTCTGACCAGTCGCCTCTCTGGGTTCCACAACCTGCTGAGGTTCCCCTATCCCAGCCCTGACCACTCCAAGCGGTCACTGTCTGGCCTAGCCCTGACCACTTGGGGCACCCCCACTGGCCTAGGAGCCCCATTAGTGTCTCGGTCACTGCTGTGTCCCCAGCAAAGCCAACATAGCACCAGATGAATAGTAGGGGCTCAGGGCCTGATTGTTGTCTGATTAGAACAGGATGGTGAGAAGGAAGAAAGGAAGAAAGGAAGAAGGGAAGCGGAGCCTTTAAGGTCAAGTGGGATGTCGGAATTAAGGGAGGAGGAAGTGAGGGTATTCCAGGCAGTGGGGTATTCAAGGAACAGCATGTACTCAGGCTCGGTTACAGCAGAGGGGTCACGTGGAGAGAGGGAAGCCAAAGCCGGGAAGAGGCCTGAAGGCAGGAAGCTCTGAAAGCAGCACTGACTCCTGGTTGCTCTTGGGGAGGCCCTGGGAAGCCACCTGAGCAGGGAAAGTGTCTGATCGGAGCTGGGCCACTGAGGATAACTGAAGCTAGGGAGGCCTGGGAGGGAGGCAAGGTAGGGACGGATCCACACACCAGAGGGTGAAAAGGATGGGTTTGAAACTCAGCCAGAACTGAGTTAGAATCCTTGCTCTGACTTCACTTGGCCAACCCAAGTGACCTCGCCTCTCTATGCCTCAGTTTCCGCATCTGTAAAATGGACATAATAATAATCCCTATCTCATAGTGCTGTTGTAAGGATTCAAAGAGTTAACATTTTTAAAGCACTGAGAATAGTGCCCGGCGTACAGTAAGGGTTTGAACCTCTGCTCTGTGTCTTCCAAGGTGTGTGATCTTGGACAAGAGACTTGGCCTCTCTGTGCCTCAGTCTCCTCATCTGTAAAAGAGGATAATAATAATATCTACCTTGGTCGGGCACAGTGGCTCATGCCTGTAATCCCATCGCTTTAGGAGGCTGAGGCAGGAGGATCGCTTAAGGCCAGGAGTTGGAGGCAACACGGCGAGACCCCATCTCTACAAAAAGTTTAAAAAATAGCAGGGCGTGGTGGCACGCACCTGTAGTCGCAGCTACTCGGGAGACTGAGGCAGGAGGATCCCCTGAGCCCAGGAGTTGGAGGCTGCAGTGAGCTATGATCGCACCACTGCACTCCAGCCTGGGTAACAGAGCAAGAGCCTATCTCTAAAAGACATAAATTTTAAAAAATAGTATCTACCTCACAGGGCTGCTGTGAGGAGTAAATGAGTTATAAGAGCAAAGAGCTTAACACAGGGCCGGACAGGAGTGTGTGCTAGCTGTTGTTGTTGTTATTATTATTCACCCACTTCCAGCTCAGCCATTCGGAGATGCCAAGGAGGTGACAGAGAGGGCAGAGAGAGAAGCAATGGCAGAAGGCCTGGGAGGGTCAGCTCCTTTGCATGGGCACAGGCATGCTGAGGCAGGTCTGTCTCTCGCAGCTGTGACCACATGTGTGAACACGTCCCTAAGGAAGGCATGTGGGGTGAGGGGACGGAACAGTCTCAGAACAGATTCCAGCCAGGGGCCCCGCGACAGCAGAAGGATGCCGCAGGCAAGCACCGACGGACGGACTCCGCTCCCAGCCCCACGTGAGGTCTCTGGTTTCGCACCTGCCTCTGCTCTGATCTTCCCTCCCTGAACCTGCCCCACCAGCCCTCCTGATTCACCAGGGAGAACCGCACCCAAGCTGGGGCCAAGGGTGGACGATGTAAACAAGAATCTGCAGGAGGCCCTTTGGGGACCTGGGGGGCAGAGGGGAGACCAGGAGGACCCCTGGCTAGGCCGAAGATCCTTCAGCGTTTTGGGTTCACACAGCCCTTTGAGAATCCGATGAAAGCTGGGGAGCTCACTTCACTCCCTAAAAAAATGTACAAACGGAGTAAAGGGCGGTGAAGGTTCATGACCCTTTAAGGCAGACACGGGCCCCACACTGAGAAATTTGGGGTAGAAAGTGCACCTTTCCTGTCTCCCTAATCCAGTGGTCCTCAGAGTCCGGGGTCACAGACTCTCCAGGGGATTCAAAAGAAGTAATAGGCCCTTGCTACAAGAATATGTGGGTACGCGCACACAGATTCACTCAGTTGCACAATTTCAGGGGTTCCTGGGCCCCGTGAAGTCGGTCAGTGGCCCTCCATTAGAGACCCCAGGACTGGAGGCCGAGGCAGAAGGGGAAAGGGGAGAATTAGGAGGGGGTTCCTGGAGTGGGTTCGTAAAGTCGGCTGTCGGAGGGAGGGGGTCAGTGGATGGAAGAGGTGCCTGGAGATGACATTGCTGGTGGGTAACTCACAGGACACTGGCAGACAACTTCTGAAGCAGAGGCGGGGGGCTAAGGGATTTGGGGGGTGTGGCTCAAGGGCAGGATGGGTCCCACTCACCCCAGACCTGTCCTCGGGATCGCTGGCACCTCCGCCCCCGGCCACCACATCATCCTCAGACTCGTCGAAAGAGGAGGCAGAGGAGAAGCCACCACTGCCTCCCTCGACCCTGGAGGGGGGTCCCACTGGCTGGGCCTCAGGCTCAGGAGTCTCAGGGGTGATGATGAGGCGGGGCACAGGGCACAGGGGGCTACACTTCAGGTGAGAGGACAGATGAGTCAACAACTCCTCAGGTTCTGGTTCCTCTAACTGGTCATCGTCAGGCTCTCCCAAAAGGCAGTCTGTCCCAGGTGCTGTCTGGGGACCATCAGTGCCAGGCTGTGTCCAGGAACCATAAGTATCTTGTTGTATTGGGAAACTATTTGTGCCAGGCTGTTTCCTGGCTGGTTCGGTATCCTGTCGTGTCTTGGAGCCATCAGTGTGTGCCTCAGTCCAGGGACCTTCAGTATCCTGTTTTGTCCTGGAGCCATCAGCACTTGGCTCTGTTAAGGGACAGGCTCCCTCTGGGTGAGTCCGGAGGTTGGACCTAGTCTGGCGGGTCCAGAGGTTATCGACCCAGGGCTTGACCCATTCTGGCTGAGTTTTTGACCCATGTGTTTCTAGCTCTGTCCAGGACCCATCGACGACTCCCGGCTGTGTCCAGAGGCTGGCCCTCTCTAGCTGAGACTGGAGGTCTGACCTGTGCGGATCAGTCCAAAAGCCATCTGCCCCAGTCTCCGTCCAGCGACTGGTCGTCTCCAACTGTGACCAGCTCCTTTCTGGATGTACCTGGAGGTTGGACCTGTTTGGCTCCGTCTTTTGACTGGGCCTCTCCGTCTCTGCTCCGAGGCCAGCTGCTTCAGGCTCAGTCTGTCCGTCTGTCCAGAATTCTGTCTGTGGACCATCCGTCCACGGCTCTGGCCCCAGGCCGGCCTTCTGGGACTCAGTGTGGAGGCTGGACCCCGCGGTCCGGGCCCAGCGTCCGCCCCACTCGGGCCGCCTCGCCGGGCCCCCTGCGCCGGGCCCAGGTCGCTGCTGTCCCGGCTGCCGCCTCCGCCCTCCTCGCGGCGCCTCCAACCCCGTGCGGGCTGCCACGGGCAGCGCCCGGGCCTCCGCCTCACTCAGGCTCCCCCGGCACGGGCAGCGCCTCATGCCCGCTCCTTCGGTTCAGGCTTCGGCCGACCTGGCCCCTCCTACCCCTTTAAATCCTGCGAGGGGTGTGGCTGGCCAGCCCCGACTCTCGGGTTCCGGCCAGCGGAGCTCCAGCCCGCCCCGCCAGGCAAGGGTTAACCGATACTCTCCCCCCAAGTCCCAGGTATAGCTCGAAGCCCCGCCCCACAGGACGTGACGTAACGGGGCGGGACAGGCCCGGTCCCTCTCTGACTCCGCCCCTCGCCGTTGGAGTGGGTAAGCTCCCAGCGCCGGAAACTCGGGCGCGTTGGGTCTGCGGCGCTGGGGTCCTTGTGGCGCGCCAGTGGGGCCCCTCCCTACACCCCCTGTGACTAATCCAACCTTCCTTCACCCTCAAGTGGGACCAGTTCAGCCTCCCTAAAACTCCCGGTGACGAGTTCAGCCCGCGCCCATTCTTCACCCAGGGGCGGGACAGACTTTGAAAGACTTGGAAATCCCACAGGTGTGGGTTCAAGACCTGCGTCTGCCACATCCCAGCTGAGTTACCTTGAGAGAGTGACTTCCGCTCAATTGAATTTTCCGTAATAAATCTCTCTCACACATAGAGCACTTGTTCTGGACCAGGCCCTGCCACCGTTTCAGTGCTTCACTGTCTCACTGACGCTGAGCAAAAAGGGATGCCATGGCCCCGCTTTACACATGAGGACACTGAGGCTCAGAAGTCTGCCAGTCTCTACCTTTTGTTTGTAGCCAGGGGGCTGTTTGATACGACCTCATGATGTGTAAAGCATGTGACACCAGGCCTGGCACTATTAGCCATAGCCCTGTAGGTTTAGTTATTGTCATAGGTGCTTTTTATATATTTTGCCCCCGAGGGTGAGCTGCCACCTAGCTCCTGAGTCAGAGACCTTCACGTCTGGAGGGGCGTAGGGGGTGATTTCTATCTTGATATTGAGTCACCTGATGGAGGGACACTGGGCATAGGTCCAAGGCTCTAAAATGAGTCATCTCTTGACACACCAATGAGAAATCAGAGGCGGGGTCCCACCTGGTACATCACAGGTACAAGCAGAGGTCCATTTGAGGGACGAGGGCTCTTCTGAGATAACAGAGTACAGGGATAGAGACAGAAACGCCCGACAAGGGGGCTTGGACAGGGGCAGCGGGGTTCTGTGGGGGAAGCATCTGCATCTCTCCCTCTCCCAGTGGTGGGAGAGGTGCCCCAACCAGCTGCTTCTATTCCAGACTGTGAGAAGAGGGGTGAGTCAGCCTGTTCCAACACATACATACACACACAGATGGGCCGGGAGCTAGTTTTCTGGGTTGCCAAGTTTCCTGACTCAGCACTGGGAATCTTGGCTGGGTGTGTTCTGGGAAATGTCAGGCCTACAGGAAACTGAGGGCTCCCACTCCCGCCATCCCGCAGGTGGGCGGGGAGCGGAGAGAGCAGGGTGAGTGAGAGAACAGAGGCTCAGTGTGCAAGTGAGGGGGGTTTGTGTACACAGGAGAGTTGAGGGTGTGAGCAGGAGACAGTTGGTGAGCAAGGCAAGGGGTTTATATGCACAAGGAAGGAGGTTGGGATGTGTTTGTGCAAAGTGGGGGAGCCCATGTGCAAAGGAAATGTTTGCTGGGAAGAATGTGTGTTCAAAGGAGAGCTGTTGAGCCTGCCAGGGGTAAAAATAAGAAGGAAGGTTGGCAAGATGTTGGCGCAGATGAGAGGTGTGAAGTTTGTAAGGGAGTGATGTTTGTAAGAAGGACAGTGTGGATAACAGGTCTGCCGCGTACAAGGCAAGATGTTGGTGCAGATGAGAGGTGTGAAGTTTGTAAGGGAGTGATGTTTGTAAGAAGGACAGTGTGGATAACAGAAAGGTCTGCCGCGTACAAGGCACTTTGAAGTGAGTGAAAGGGTATAGTGGGCACGCGTGAGCTCCCACGGAACCCAGCATTCCCGGACGCCCACCCTTGTGCCCAGATCTGGCACCTCGGCCACGCCCCTGGCTCCGCCCCCCGCACACAGCGGGGCGCGCTTCGTGCCAGTCAGCGAGCCACTGCTCCATCATTGGCTAGCTGACCGGAGGGGGCGGGCATGAAGAGGCTCCCGGAAACACCCGAGGCCCCCGCGCGTTGCTGACTCGGAGCCTGAGAGCAGTGGGTGCTTAGCAACGAGGGGAGGTGCCCAGTAACAGGGTTGGGGGGACACCGGGAGGAATTGTGAGTGCCTAGCAAGAGGGGACGGGGGTGCCCAGCAACGGGGGTGGGGGGGTTTCAGAGAAGTGGAGCAGTAGCCCCGGAGGATCTGTGTGTGTCTAGTAACGAGGGAGGACCCTAGCAACGGCGGGGGGGTGGGAGATGGGGGAAAGTGGGTTTGGGAGGCGCGCTGGAAGAGCTGTGGGTTCCTAGCAACGTGGGGGGAACCAAGAGACACTGCGGGAGTCTGTTAACAGGGGAGGAAGTCTTTAGTGGGTGGTAAGCTTAGAGAGTGGACACAGGGCAATGTGCGGGCCTGCAAAGAAGCAGAGGAAAGCAGGGAGGCCAGTCCTGCACTCCTAACCGAATAATCCCTCCTCTTCTCCCCCAGGCAATGTGGCTGAAGGTGGGGGGCCTACTGCGGGGGACCTGTGGACAGCAGGGCCAGATTGTTGGTCTGCCTTGTGGGACCCTGGGGCCTGGGGCCCACTGGTGGGTAAGAGGCTGGGGAGGGAAACTCCGAGGGGAAGAGACTGAGGGAGACTGCAAGGGGTAAAAGGGAGGGATCCAAAAGGACCAGGCAGACCCCATGTCCTCCACTCCTTACCAGAGTCCATGTCTCTTGCAGGGGCCGTGTGGGGGTTTGTGGGCCCAAAACTTTCACGAGGATGGGCCTGGAAGAGGCCTGGGTGAGGAGGATATTCGCAGGGCACGGGAGGCCCGTCTCAGGAAGACACCCCGGCCCCAGGTATCATTGCCCTCACCTACCCAGCAACAACAGCCCATGAGGGCTGCTGGTCCCCCGAGCCTGGGGAAGGGAGGGGTGGCAGGTTGGTTGGACTCCCTGAGCACTATGCCCACCTTCCTGCCCTCAGACCTTCTCCCTGTTTCCCAGCTGAGTGATCGCTCTCGAGAACGCAAGGTGCCCGCCTCCCGCATCAGCCGCTTGGCCAACTTTGGGGGTAGGTGTGACTTTGGGGGATCTAGGTGTAACTCAGATTAGAGGAGGCAACACTTACAGAACGAAGCAAGGGAGAGGATGAATTAGAGACAGAGAGAGGAGGGAGAGACAGGGAAAGAGAGATGAAGACCAAGAGAACCTGTAATGTGCACGGCCCCATACACGCATGCACTGGCTGCACTAAAGCAATGAGTGTTTATTTCCATTCTGTAGATGAGGAAATAGAAGCTAAGAAAGGTAAGGCGACTTGACTCTGGATTATGCACCCGGATGGTTCAAACTTTAGGTCACAACTTGCATGAAATGTTTCAGTGGGTTGCAACCAGCATTAAAGAAGAAGAGAATACAAAATATGACTGTACCTGTACAGCAAGGGAAAGTGTTATTTCATGAAACATATATACCTTGGTCTGTGCCGGTTATAATGGCAACGTCTTCTTTACTGTGGATCATGGTTCAAGTTTTAAAGGTACAGATTCACAGTCTAAAGAGGCAGTTGTGACCGGGCACAGTGGCTCACGCCGGCAATCCAAGCACTCTGGGAGGCCGAGGCGGGAGGATTGCTTGAGCTCAGGAGTTCGAGACCAGCCTGAGCAAGAGCAAGACCGTGTGTCTACAACAAACAGAAAAAATTAGCTGGGCTTGGTGGCACAGGCCTGTAATCCCAGCTACACAGGAGGCTGAGGCAGGAGAATCACTTGAGCCCAGGAGTTTGAAGTTGCAGTGGGCTATGATGACACCACTGCACTCTAGCCAGGGCAACAGAGAGAAATTCTGTCTCAAAAAAATAAAAGATTAAAAGAAAATAAAAAGGCAGTCGAGTGCACTGTTTGGAGCTTTGACACCAGGCTGCCTAGGGTTCCAAGGGTGACTCTGCTGTGTCCTCGCTTCGCGACTGTAGGCAATTAGTTCTCTGAGCCTCGATTTCCTTTTGTATAAAATGGAAGTTTTTCTGTAAAACATATTTCACAAAGGTGAGGACACCTTGTCTGAGGACAAAATAAATTAACGCGTATAAGGCACTGGGAACAGTACCTAGCATATAGAAAGCTCTTGCTCAGGATGGTCTTGAACTCCTAGACTCGAGTGATCCTCCCCTCTCGGCTTCCCAGAGTGCTAAGATTACAGGCATGAGCCCCTGCGCCTGGCCCTCAGGGCCTTCTTAACCTTGGCTGCACACTAGAATCATCTGGAATGCTAAAAACAAAGTACGAATTCCCAGGCCTCACCTCAGGCCACTTTAATCAGAAGCTGGGACGTGGGGTCTGTGCATCGTATTTACAAAAGCTCCTCTGGTGACTAGTGTGCAGCCAGGGCTAAGAACTGCTGGAAGGGAGACAGATATGGAGAGAAGGACAAAGAATGAGGTAGCCTCACCTTGAAGGGAACTCCAAGCAGGAAGAGAATCAGAGATTGAGTTAGAGACAGAGATATACAGAGACAAGCCTACCTAGAGAGACACTGAGGGAGGAGAGAGTGTCAGGGGAGAACACCCCAGGCAGGCAGCACTCAGGCTTCTCTCTTGTTCTCCAGGACTGGCTGTGGGCTTGGGGCTGGGTGCGCTGGCAGAAGTAGCCAAGAAGTCCCTACAAGGAGGACATCTGCAGCCAGGTGAGTGAGCCATACTGCCTGGGTTCAGATCCTGGCCTTGCTGTGTGACCTGGGGCAAGTGGCTTCATGTCTCTGAGCCCCAGTTTCCCATCTGGAAGATGGAGGTGATGATAACATGTCCAGCTCTTAGAGTTTTTGTGACGTGCTTAGAACAGGGCCAAACCACTATTAGGGTTGTGATTAATAGAAGCGTATTATCTGAGAAAAAATTTAAGCCATTGGGAATTCCTACCTCTGAGCAGAAGAAAGCTGAAAATCAGTGTTCTAGTGGAGGTCTGTGTACAACAGAGGTGGAATTAGATGTGTAGCATTTGTGGGTACGAGTCTTCAACCGAGTCAATGTCTTGAAACAAAAGTGGGAGTGCATATTCTAGATTAAACAGAGACTAAAGAGACATTAATTTACACATGGATTAGTGTTGGGTAGGACTAAACCAAAAAATAATTTACAAATGGAGTATGCGAACCATAATTGGGTGTTAGTTTGAAAAGAACGACTATGACAGACTCTTTAGGGACAGTTGGAAAATCTGCATGTGGACAGAATAGTAGATGTTAGAGAATTAGCATTAATTTTCCTACCTGTAACTGTGGTATTGTGATTGTGCTGGAACATCCTTATTCTTAGCAAAGCTTAAGTGCAACTACATGCAAGTGGGTCAGCAAAAAGTAATAATAGTAAGTGTGTGGGTACAGACAGATAAAACAGATGAAGCAGAATGTTACCATGTTGAATCGAGGTGAGGGTGTGCAGTGTTCATGATATTATGTATGCAACTTTTCTGTCTGTTTGGGTGTTTTTCAAAATAAAAAGTCGAGGGTGGGCAGAGGATTAGGCTTTGGGTAAGGCCAACCTGAGTCTATACATTGCTCTATCATTTCCATGCTGTGTGACCCAGAGCCAGATGCTGCACCTCTCTGAGTCTTTTGCTTCCTCACCCTGAAAATTAAAGCACTGACAGTTTTTACTTTTTGGGGTGATTGTGGGCATTCAGCCAGAGAATCCACAAAGACATTTAGGATTTGGCCTGGAAAAGGGTGAGCACTGAATAAAGAGCTCAATAACTTTTTTTTTTTTTTTTTTTTTTTTGGAGACAGAGTCTCGCTCTGTCACCCTAAGTAGAATGCAGTGGCGTCTATGTAGCTCACTGCAACTTCCAACTCCTGGGCTCAAGTGATCCTCCTGCCTTAGCCTCCCAAGTAGCTGGGACTACAGGCGCTTGCCACCATGCCCAGCTAATATATTCTGTTTTTAGTAGAGAAAGGTCTCACTCTTGCTCAGGCTGGTCTCAAACTCCTTACCTCAAGCAATCATTCCATCTCCGCCTCCCAGAATGCTAGGATTACAGGCGTGAGCCACCATGCCGGGCCTCAATAACATTTTTATAAAATTAACAAAAGCTTATGAAATTCTTTACTAAAGAATAATGTAACTTGTACACAAAACAACGCACACATACCTGTAAGTGTACAGCTTGGTGCATTTTCACAAAGTTGACACATCTGCACTCAAATCAAGAAAGCCTGAAACAGCAGTTCTCAAACTGCTTGGTCTGGATCTCTGCACACCCTTTAAACTGAGGAATGGATAAATAAAATGTGTTATATGCATACAATGGCAATGGAATGTTATTCGGCCATAAATAGGAATGAATTCCTGACACATGCTGCAATGAGGAGGAATCTCGAAAACATCATGCTAAGTGAAAGCAGCCACACACAGAAAGGCCACATATTGAATGATTCCATTAGTATGAAATGTACACAACAGAAAGATCTGCAGAGACAGAAAGTAGATTAGTGGCTGTCAAGGGCTATGTCAAGGGGGAAATGAGTGACTGCTAATGGGTATAGGGTGTTTGTTGGGTTTTTTTTCAGTGCTGAAACCAGGATGGGTTTCTTTTTTCTTTCTTTCTTTTTTTGATCATCTTTTTCTTTCTTCCTTTCTTTTTTATTTTTAGTTTTTTTTTCAGAGGTAGATATATTCTTGAAGGTATAGGGCTTCTTTTTGGGGTGATGATAACGTTCTAAAATTGATTATGGCGATGTTTGGATAACTCTGAATATACTAGAAACCATTAAATTGGATACTTTAAATGGGTGAATTATATGGCATGTGAATTATTTTACTATAAAGCTGTTAAAAATAGAATGAGGACCCTAAAGAGTTTGTTTATATGGGTTGTATTCATCAATGTTTACTGTATTAGAGATTAAAACTGAGGGATTTTTAAAACACAAGAACACACAAAAACACATGGCACCACCCGTCAAAATGATGATGTCCTCACATATTCTGGAGCTTCTGGAAGATTCCAGTGAATGTTCTTTGGAGCATGGGAGTGAAAAAGGGCAAATAACATCTTAATATGGTGAAAACAGTTTGATCTCACAGACCCCCTTAAAGGGTGTCAGAGACTCTCAGGGGTCCCATTTTGAGAATCGCTGCCCTGGGTCTCCAGAAGCTCCGCTCATGTCCCCACCTGGTCACTCCCCTCACCAAGGGAGACCACTGTCTTGGCTTCTGTCACCCCAGATTAGTTTTGCCTGTTCATGTAACGGGACTGTATATGCCCTTATGCATCTGGCTTCTTTTACTCAACGTTAAGTTTGTGAGCTGCGTCCTTGTTATTTTATGTGGTGGTAGCTTGTTTATTCGTCACTCTGTGACTGTACTCCAAGCTGTAGTCATTTGGGTTGTTTCCAGCTTGCGCCTGTTATGAATAGCGCTGCTGTGAACATCCTTGTACTATCTGTCGATGCACACATTGATGCATTTCTCTTGGGTATAAACCTAGGAGAGGAACTGCACTGGGCATAGGTATATGCTTTACTAGAAACTTCCCAGCTGTTTTCCAAAGGGCTTGTGCCAGGACACTCTCATCAGCGGAGTCTGAGTTCAGGTTGCTGCCCAACTTTGCCAACTCTTGGTATTGTTGTTTTCGTTTTAGCCATTCCTGTTGGTGTGCAGAGATGATTTCTGTGATCGTCATACTCATGGTTATTCTCTCCTCCCCAGACAGCAGCTCTCGGCTGGGCTCCAGCCCCTTCCTCTCGGAGGCCAACGCCGAGCGGATTGTGCAGACCTTATGTACAGTTCGGGGGGCCGCCCTCAAGGTTGGCCAAATGCTCAGCATCCAGGGTACAGCATGACCCTCAACGCCTGACCCCTGACCTCACTTTCATCCCACCCCCGCCCATCAACAAGACCCAACTTCAGATACTCACACAGGGCTCCCTCCTTGTCTCCTCCCTCACTGTCCCCTCATCTTGCTGTCTCCCAAGACAACAGCTTCATCAGCCCCGAGCTGCAGCGCATCTTTGAGCGGGTCCGCCAGAGCGCCGACTTCATGCCCCGCTGGCAGATGCTGGTGAGTGCCTGATGAGGGAGGGCCAGCTAGGGGGAGGTGAGCTCCACCTCCCCTGCCTGCCTGACCCTCCTGGCTCCATTGCTCTACTCCATGTCTGGCTCTGAGCCTCAGTTTCCCCTTCTGTAAAATGGGGATCACCAAAGTACACACCTCATAGCATTGCCGTGATGGTCAAATGAGAGGACGGTGAAGAGTGCCTCGTCCAGTCCTGGGCACAGAGTCAGTCCTTGGTCGAGGCAGCAAAGCGCAGTAGTCAGAGGCCAGACTTCAATGATTCCAGCCCTATCTCTGCCACTGACTACCTGTGTGATCTCACACATGCGGCTCGACCTCTCTGTGCCTCAGTTACCTCGTCTGGGAAATGGCAACAGTGATATCTGCACCCACATCAGAGGGTTACGTAAATTAGTCTGCGTAGAGCACTTAGAACAGCCCCTGACACACCACGAGTGACGTGCAGATTTTAGCTGTGATTATTACTATTCTTTTAATTAAAGGAGAGTGTGGCTGTAAATAGGTTGGCACAGTGCCTGGCACTGAGTAAGTCCCCAAGACATGAGCTGTTCTTGTAATAACCGGGTAAGGGCGTGGAGTCCGGAATGCAGCCACCTGCCTGCCCTCCCCTCTCTGCTCTGCTCCCTTGCCATGCGACCCCAGGCAGGCCCACCTCTCTCTGAGCTACTTCAAGCAGGCTCTGGCCTACGGAAGCCCCTGTGCGGTTTAGCTCCTCTTCATCACGTTGACTTCGAGTTCATAATTCAATATAGGATTGTAATACGGGATTGTTCTCTGGCTTAACCATAAATAATAGTAATCCCCACAAAAGCCCGCACGGCCTGGGGGGTGCAGGCTTGGGAGACAAGTTGAGATGAGCCTCCCATTCCATTCTACCAAGACCTGGGTGGTCACCGTGGGCAAGGGACCTCTCTCTGAGCCTCAGTTTCCCTTTGTGTAAGGTGGGGTGGCAGCCAAGAGCTTAGCCCAGGGCCAGGCGCGTGGAGAGTGCTGGGGTTGACGGGTAAAGTGCTCAGGACAGGGATGAACTCAGCTGCCTGTAACAATCATGATGACTGTTGCGACCTCTCCCCCCAGAGAGTTCTTGAAGAGGAGCTTGGCAGGGACTGGCAGGCCAAGGTGGCCTCCTTGGAGGAGGTGCCCTTTGCAGCTGCCTCAATTGGGCAGGTGCACCAGGGCATGCTGAGGGACGGGACGGAGGTGGCCGTGAAGATCCAGGTGAGAGGGGAGGCCGGGCAGGGTGGGGTGGGCACCCTGCTGGTCCAGCGGAGTGACTCTCACCCTCCATCTCTCCTCTCCTTGCAGTACCCGGGTGTCGCCCAGAGCATCCAGAGCGACGTCCAGAACCTGCTGGCAGTGCTAAAGATGAGCGTGGCCCTGCCCGAGGGTGAGGTGCCTCCCCCCCCCGCCGCCCCCCGACTGGAGGGGATGCTTAGGAGAGGAGGCGGGCGGGGCTGGACGGAGGGAGAGCGCGGCAGGGTATGCGGGACTTGAGCAGAAAGGAGTGTTTATGTCGCTGTGCGCGACAGAAAGAAGGACACTGAGGCCGGGAGAGCCCAGAGAGCAGGAGTGTGTGGGGGGGGAACCTTACAGGTTTGCACAGGGCCACAGAGAGACAGGAGCCCAGGCCGGAATCTGGAAAGAGGCAGCAGAGGGTGTGCAGCGCTGGGACAGGGACGGGACGGGGGAAAGAGCCGCAGAAGCAGAAGGGGCGTTAGCGGGACAGCTTGTTTGTGTCTGTGTGAGACGGAGGGAGGGACAGGCCTAGAAGCGAGACCCAGAGGCTGACAGCGACAGGAGAGCATCAGTGGGAAAGAGACGGAACAGGGGCACGTGCGACTGTGACACAGCCGCCTGGGACCTGGGGTGCGGGACCCCGGCAGAGAGACCTCAGAAGAGACCGCAGTTGTGTGAAGGACAGAGGGAAACTGCAGACAGACAGCGCCGGTAACAGGCGTGGAGCGAGGGCTGTGAGGGATGGAGAGACCACTGGCGAGAGAGAAGACGCCGTGGGTGGGAGCCCAGGGACCCCTTGCTGTGTGACACGGCCGCCCCCCGCAGGCCTGTTTGCCGAGCAGAGCCTGCAGGCCTTGCAGCAGGAGCTGGCCTGGGAGTGTGACTACCGTCGCGAGGCAGCTTGTGCCCAGAACTTCAGGTGAGCCGAGCCCTTTGCAGGCCCCGGGGCCCCTTCCCGCCAGCTTCCCTCCGTCCTTCCCTGCCAGGCTGGGTGGGAAGTGGGTGCCCCCCGCAGCCTGTGGTAGCTGGAGCCCGGGCGCGGGGCTGACAAACTCTTTTGCTCTTTCTTTCAATCATTTGTTCATCTGTCTATCCATTCGCTCATTACTTCACTTACCCCGTGTCCTCCGTGAGCTTTGACAGGTCACTCCTCCCTGAGCGTCAGTTGTCTCCTCTATGAGAGGGGACTCGTATCCACTGTGGTCTGACACGGGCACTTAATCACACAATGTGACACCGTTGCACATGCTGGACTGACAGAGGGAGCACAGCAGTCTGACAGCAGCAGGAGCTGGGGAGAACGGGCTCCGGGGCTTCCTTTGTGCACTGCGGGGGGAGGAGGAGAAATTGATAGAAGCACTTTGGAGACTGGTTGGGCCTCATGGAATAAGCCTTTATATTCATACACCCGACGGCCCAATAATTGTCCTTCTTGCTAAATACTCTAGGGACCCTTATGCCAGTATACACCATGAGACTTTTCTAGAATGCTCAGAGCAGCATTGTTTGCAACAGCCCAGAACTGGAAACAACCCAAACCTATCAGATTTATCCAGCAGGGTGGATAAGTAAGTGATGGTGTGTTCATCAGCGGAATATTATGCAGCAGTGAAGATGAACCGTAGCTACGTGGAACAGTGTTTATATCTTGGAAGCATGATGTGCGACAATTAATGACACCTCAGTGGGATCCTCCCCAGTGTGGCTCACACATTTATTGAGGATCTACAATGTGCCAAGCTCTGTAGACAGAGAGTAAGAGGAAAGTTAGTAGAAGGCAGTGGTTAGGGGCATTTACCCTGGACTCTGATGTGGGATCAACTCCCAGGTCAGCCCTTAACAGGCTGTGTAGCCCGAATCTGTACAGTGGCCTCAGGAGTGTGTCCTCACGGTGGGGTGAGGATACAAGGGAATTGTGCCAGTTATTAATAAATGCTCAGCACAGGGCCTGGCCACGAGGAGCGCTTCAAACATCAGATATTTTATAAACAAGAACAAAAATACAAGCAGGACCTTGAGAGGGGGGTGAAGTGGGATGATGGGCCAGAGCTTTCCCGTGTGGGATCTGCAGAGACCTCCTCTCCCATGGGATGTCCCAGTGCCCTTAGGATAGAAGCCCCATCTTTCCCCTGCTCCCCACAGGTCCTTGGCCAGAGGCTTGCTCATGTGCTGCGCCTCCCAAGTCTTACATTGACATACTTATCTCAATCTGTGATTGGTCTGTGATTGGTCTCTTAGAGTATAGTCTCCTGGTGTGGGCACAGGTCTGGGGACTGGTTCATTCACTGCTCTGTCCCCAGCATTGTCCAGCACAGACACAGACACAGAAGAAATCCTTTGCTTTACTGTTGCTCAGCGTAGTGACTCATGTGAGTCTCACTATAAACTCCACAGATTTTTATATCAGTGGCTATTTTGAAGATGAATTAATTAATAAATGGGTGAAAAAAGTAATGTACAAACTAAATACACTGAGCTCCTCCTGTCCTGGGGCAACCAGAAGTCATGGAAGAGTTTCAGGTAAGGAAGTGGTAGCTAGGTCTCCAGCAGGACCCAGTTTAGGGGCAGGAACAGAGTAGGTACCTCGCGGATATTTGTTAAATGTCAGTCCAGCCAGGTATTGGCCATCACCCAGGGCACACAGAGGCAAGAGAAGGGCAGGAAGGAAGGGAAGACATGGGCTGTTCATGAGGGACTTATTGGAAAAGGAGGAGGAGGCCTCAAGCTGGGTCACAGGGGCCTGAAGCACAAACTCCCGTTCCCTCCCTTCCCTCCTGCCCCAGGCAGCTGCTGGCAGACGACCCGTTCTTCCGGGTGCCAGCTGTGGTTAAAGAGCTGTGCACGACAAGGGTGCTGGGCATGGAGCTGGCTGGAGGGATCCCCCTGGACCAGTGCCAGGGCCTGAGCCAGGACATCCGGAACCAGGTATGTGATCTCATGGCATGGTAGGGAGGTCACTGCCCTAGGGTGGGGCTGGCAGGGAGGGCCAGGCCCACGATCCCTTTCCAGGCCAGTGAGGGCTCTACAGGGACAGATCGTACTGAGATGTCTGTTACTCCTTGTTCCCTCCCCAGATTTGCTTCCAGCTCCTGAGGTTATGTCTGCGGGAGCTGTTTGAGTTCCGATTCATGCAGACGGACCCCAACTGGGCCAACTTTCTGTATGACGCCTCCAGCCACCAGGTTGGTTCCTTGTGATGTGTGTGTCAGGGTATGTTAGCTGCTGTGACAAATATTCCCTGATGTTTCAGTAACTCAACACAGTAGCAGTTTCTTATCCACACAACAGGCTGGGATGGCCCTTCTCCATGTGGTGATTCAGGGACCCAGGCTCCTTCCCTTTTGCGGTTGTGCTGTCCCCTGGGGCCTGGGGCCTTGCAATGCTCTGCTTCCGCTGGAAGGGGAAAGAGAGGGTAACCCCCTGCCTAACTGCTTTGGCCAGAAATGACGCATCATTTCCTTTACCATTCCAGCAACAAGAACTGGCACACCGCCTGTCTAGGTACAAGGAATGCTGGAAATGGAGTCCCTGGCTAGGCAGTGGTTTCCTACTGGCATGTGACAGTTTAGAGGAGAAAGTGCTTTTGGAAGGCAGTTAGCCATCACTGCCATACTTGTCATGCGTTTAGACCACACCACACCCCCACTCTCTGCCTCTTGACAGGGATGACAAGACATCCCTGACTCTTGCCTTCTCAGAGTTCCCCGTCGAGTAGGGGACCTCTTACCACGCAACCGTGACCTAGAGTAGTTAGCAGGGAGGCACAGGCAGAGGGGTCAGGGTTGGGATGGGGGAAGCACAGGGAAAGTGGCTGACCCAGCCTGGGGCGGGGGGAACCAAGGCAGGCCTCTTGAAGGAACTACCATTAAAGCTGAGACCAGAAAGAAGAGAAGGAGACAGCATCCAGAAGGCAGGGTGGAGTGTTCCCAGCAGAGGGCTCAGGGTGTCCAAAGACCTGGAGGTGAAGGTTTGGACTTGCAGACTTCTGTTGTCTGTGGACACATCTTCACCTTTAGCAGAGGTTGCGAAGTGGCTCTCCAAAGTGGTCTGTCCCCATTTTGTCCCCAGGGGGATCTTTCTAAAACACAAATCTGGTCAACGTATCCCTTCCACAGCTCTCAGCACCCTCAGAATCAAGTCTGAGTCCTTTGCTGAGCATCCTGTGTCCCCAGAGTGTCCAGCCTCAGTCCTTTGTCCCCCTTTCCCAGCATGCATAGACCCTGTGTCCGCTCCTAGGCTTATCCCCCATGGAGGTGTTTATCAAACACCAGGAGGTGATACGAGCCCTGATATCAATTCATTTGAGTTCCAACAGCATTTTTTGTCTTCATGGAATAGAATAGAAAATATCTGTGTGTCATAGATGGGAGAAATCCATGTTATTTGGGACACTTGTTTAATGTTTATATTTATGTGTGCATATGTACCGGCACCCAGTACAAACTTTATTTCTTACTGTGGGTTATAGTCAGTTCCAACTGCACTGCCCTAGAGAAACCCTGACACATGTGTTCCTCGAGCATAAAAATCAGAAACAACCACAGTGTCCGTCAACCAGTAACTGCACTGTGATATAATCATGCAATGAAGTCCTTATACAGCATGAAAAATGAATGAATGAGCTAGAGCTTCACACAGCAATGGGGATAAACTGCAAAATCATTTTGGGCAAAAAACACAAGGTGCAGGATAACCACAGTAAATACCATTTATATGAAGTTTTCAAATAAGCAAACGATTACAATATCTTATTTATGGGTACACACGTATGCAGAAAATGTAGAAACACATGCATGGGAATTTCTGGATATAATAATAACAACAAGGCCGGGTGCGGTGGCTCATGCCTGTAATCCTAGCACTCTGGGAGGCCAAGGCAGGCAGATCTTTTGAGCTCAGGAGTTCGAGACCAGCCTGAGCAAGAGCGAGACCCCCGTCTCTACTAAAAATAGAAAGAAACTGGCCAAACAACTAAAAATAGAAAAAATTAGCCAGGCATGGTGGCACATGCCTGTAGTCCCAGCTACTCGGGAGGCTGAGGCAGGAGGATCGCTTGAGCCCAGGAGTTTGAGGTTGCTGTGGGCTAGGCTGACACCATGGCACTCTAGCCCAGGCAACAGAGTGAGACTCTGTCTCAAAAAATAATAATAATAATAATAATAACAACAATTTCAGGAAAGTGCTGACTCTGGAAAAGACCTTGGGGACATAGGGGAGGTGCATCAGGGCAGGATACACAGGAGGCTCTACCTGAATTGATGGCATTTTATATTTTAAGCTGGGTGGTAGAATTTGTGGGTATTCATTTTACTTTTCCACATATTAATATTTTATTCTCGGAATTTTTTTCTGTGCCTAAAATTTATTATTATATAAACAAACAATTGGGACCAAAAGTAAATAAATAAATAAAAGCCAGATGCCTTCAGCTGTCCTGTGAGGGCAGGCTGGAAGTGGGGGACCACAGGCCGGGAGCCCAGGGAGGCAGCCAGGCAGGGACTCTGGCTGGAGTGGCCAGGGGACAGGGTCAAGGGGAGGGAGAGACAGATCCTGGCTGCCCTGAGAGACCATGGGGGATGTTAATGGCTGCCAACATTCCGTCCACCATTGCTGATTCCCAGGTGACCCTGCTGGACTTCGGCGCAAGCCGAGAATTTGGGACGGAGTTCACAGACCATTACATCGAGGTAAGTCCCCCCAACCCTGGGGCCTCTGAAGGGCTGAGGCTCAAGCCAGATACTAAGGCACATGGGTAAGAAGGAGAAACACAGTATCTGGAATTAGGTAATAAATAATAATAATATTAATAGCAGCTAACAAAGACTAAGCACTGACTATTATGTCAGGCACTGTTTTAAGTGCTTTACATAGAGTAACTAATTTCAACCATTGGCAACTCTATGAGGTAAGAACCATTTTTAGCCCTATTTTACGGATGCAGTAACTGGGGCTTAAAGAGGCTGAGTTGTTTGCCTAAGATCACAGCAGACCTGGGATTGAAACTCACAGTCTGGGTCCAGAGCCCATGCTCCCAACCCCTGCCGAGCACCCTGCTAAGAGAAGGGCCCACAGTGGCTATCTTGTCACCTCCCCAGGCTCACTCTGTCCAGGGCCTGGGTGTCCAGCCAGCGCTCACGTACCTCCCTGCAGGCTGCTCCCTAGGGACAGCTCTGTCCGCAAGAAGTACTTTGTCACCTCCTTTGCCCATGCCTCTCACCCACCAGGTCACTTTGTCTCAGAGTCTGCGGAGAAACCCATCTTATTAATTTGTCGAGATTGGACATTTGACTTGGGTCTTCTAATCATTTAGCCATCAATTTACACATTCTCTGATACCTCTTCTGTGCCCAGCTCTATTCTGGGCGATACTGAGGATGCAACAGTGCCCCAGGTCCAACCCAGGTCCAGCCTTCTCAGTGGGAAGACAGACAGTGAGGACCCAGAGTGGACAGGGCCAGGACGGAAGAAGCATGGGGGACTGTGAGAGCCCAGGGGAAGAGCCTGACCCAGCCTGGGGAGTCAGGGAGGGCTTCCTGGGGGAAGAAACGTCAGAGTTGAGATGTGAGGGATGAGGAGGACCAATCAGGAAAAGGCTAGGAGGGTATTCCAGATAGACAACATGTGCAAAGGCCGAGAAACAACAAAGAATATTCCTATTGAAGTAGTGCTTCTCAAACCGGTGGCGATCCTGGAAAGCGCAGATTCAGATCTGGAGTTAGGCATTAGATGCTGCATTTCTTACTTGGTCCCAGATGACGCTAGTGCTACCTGTAAGGGGGACCACACTTTGAGTGGTTGAATCGTAAGTCCGTAGAGCACCAAAAGGAAGCTCACATGTGACTAGGAGGACAGGTGAGGGGCAGAGCAGGAACCAGTGATGAGGCTGGAATCAAATCACTCTGGGTCTTAGAGGCCAAGCTTTGCAGCTTGTACTTTATATCCAGGTGCCCTGGGGAAGCCTGGAAGGATTTGAGCAGGGGAGGGACGCAGTCAGATTAGAAAACTCCCACCGAATAACAAGCGGGCTCTAAGACTGGGGGCTGAGAGCCCAGGGAGGGCTGGAGAGAGGAAGAGGGGCAGTTGGGAGACTTGCCTAGTCGACAGTTTGTGGGAGCTGACAGGCTGGAAGTCAGGGAGGGAGGTGTCCAGGACAAGGCCCAGGGCTCTGAGACAGGAACAGGAAGGAGGAGCTGGTGACCACCCGGCTACACACACAGGCCTCTTGGGGCCCTCTGCAGGCCACTTGAGGCACAAAGCCAAGGCCCGTCTGGGCAGCTGGGACATCCTGCCTCCTACCCTTCCCACCCAGGCCTGCACAGGCCTTTGCCAGTGTAAAAAGTCCTGTCACACTGCCCCCCGGGGACCACAGGCCTGACAGATGGCCAGACAGGCTGGGGCAGCGGGGGAGCAGAGACAGAACAGACTGCCAGATTAATCCTGTATCCCCCTCCTCACAAGAAAGGGCAAGGCAGTGGCTAAGCGTTGGACCCGGGTTCCACTCCGCACTCGGAGCCCGTTTCCTTTTCTGTGCGGTAGAGACCCTCGCATCCACTTCTTAACCATAACAGATCGTAGTGTTCATGGTGCTTCTGACACGCAGACACAGTGCTAGGCACTCCGCATCCGTCACCTTCTTCATCCTCACAACGACCCCACGAGGAAGATACTTTAGTCATCCCCGCTTCACAGATGGGCAAGTGGGGGTCCAAGAGGCAAAGCGACTTGCCCAGAGTCTCAGCCAGCGAGCAACAGAGCTGGGATGGGACCCAGGCAAGCTGGTTCCAGCCTGGCATCCTTCCATGCCCGTAACTGCTGCCCTCCCTGCACGAGTTCATGGCTGGAGAGGCGCTTGGCTGTGCACGCTCATTGGCTAAACCAACCTTCACCAAGGGCCTCCTGAGTGCCAGATCCCTGTGCCATGTGCAACTAGACCCAGCTGGGATCCTTGCTCTCATGGGGTTCAAAGTTTGGTGCAGGAGACATAGAGATCGTCCCGGTCACATCCTTGTCCAGTTGAGTGTTTGGACCCATGAGCAGTCTTGACACTTATTTCCCTCTGTGTACTTTCATGGGGACAGTTTCCAGGGCAGGACCCCTGACAGTCTCCTCCCTACTCCCCGGCTCTGGAACAGTCTTGAGGGAGTCACAGACAGGGGCAGAGTGGGGAGGAAGAAGCTTCCAGGTAAGAGGGAGGGCCCAGGTAGATGAGAATGGAGGTGGCTATTGGGGGGGGGGGGGCAGGCTTCTAGCTCCTTTTCTCCAGAAGCCCCCTTGAATCCTACTTGTTGGCCTTTGGGCCTCTGTCCTCCCACCCACACCCCTCTCCCCAGGTGGTGAAGGCTGCAGCCGAGGGAGACAGAGACCGGGTCCTGCAGAAATCCCGGGACCTCAAATTCCTCACAGGCTTTGAAACCAAGGTTGGGAGACACTGGGGGAGTTGGGGGCTGGCGTCTATTGGTTGGGGGAGTGGGGAGCTGTTATCTCTACTGAGGGACTCTGGGGAAGGATGGGGGATGGGGCTTGTCTCCACTGGGGAGAGTAGAGGCTGTATGTCTATGCCGGGGGAGTAGGGAACTCTAGCTATAATGGGGGCTCTGGGCAGGAGTGGGGGGATACATTGCTTGACTACTCAGGAACCCTGGGAAAATGGCCACCACTTTGGTCCTGGGGGTGGGGGAGCGGAGGCTGCTTATCTGTGGAGAGTAAAGGGCTACTTGTCTGTAGGAGGCTCTGAGAGGAAGTGAGGGGCTGTTTATTTGGGGGGAAATAGGAGCTGCATGTTACTAGAGGCTCAGGAGTGGAGGCTGCTTAGTACTCTTGGGAGAGTCAGGGGCTTGTGTTCATACTTGAGGGAGCTGAGAGCTGCTTGTCTCTTCTGGGTTACATGGAGGGCTCTATGTGCATACCGGGTGCATCTGCTGTCCCCACCCCTAGGCATTCTCTGATGCCCACGTGGAGGCAGTAATGATCCTGGGGGAACCCTTCGCCACCCAGGGCCCCTACGACTTTGGGGCAGGGGACACTGCCCGCCGCATACAAGGCCTCATCCCCGTGCTCCTGCAGCACCGGCTGCGCCCTCCTCCTGAGGAGACGTATGCCCTGCACCGCAAGCTGGCCGGGGCTTTCCTGGCCTGCGCCCGCCTCCGCGCCCACATTGCCTGCAGGGACCTCTTCCAGGACACCTACCACCGATACTGGGCCAGTCGCCAGACACAGCCACTGACCGGCAGCCTCCTGACCAGAGGGGACCTTAGAGCGGATCCCTCCTGACACCCTCTGTGGGAGATCCCAGCCCCAGTCCCAGAGCTGGGCCACCCCTGCTGTGGTCCTCCTGTCCCTGCCCCCTCTGCTCTAGGACCAGGGAGTCCCCTTGGGTTTCCCATCCTCGCCTAGCTCCCCTCCTTGGCCCAGGAGCTCAGGAAGCCCGGGGCTAGGGAATTGCCAACTTCATGGCCTATATCCTGCCGCTCCCCACTCCAAAGTAGGTGTCCAGGAATTCTAAGCCAGGGAAGCGGTCAACTTATTTCTGCCAACATGTGAGGGAGCCCTCAGCCCTCCGGCGTGCCCTTACGGAGAACCGGACTCTAGAGGGGGAGCCCCTCACCTTTGCCTCGGGTCTCCTGGTCTCCGAAACAGAAGAGATGGTGGCCAGTGGATGCAGCTCTCACCTTTGCCTCCCTCACCCCTCCACCAGCTGCCTTCACCCGGGTTCCAGCTTCTCTGTGTGTTGCGGGGGGCGGGTGGTTTGAACCTTCAGTCGGAATAAAAGCGGCTCTCCCCTTCCCCCAGCTCTTTTCTGTGCTCGGGGTATGGGCGAGGAGGAACTCCCCGACGGCCTCCAGGTGCAGATGGCCAGCCCCTCCCAACCCCCTTGTTTGAAAGCCCCAGCCCTGCCTGGGCCATCTGTTGCCAGGAACCTCCCCCCGCCAGTGCTGACCACCTGCTCGAAAGGCTGTAGCAGCTGAGAAGGCCTCCCCCACACACACTGCCTCCCGGATTCCCGGCTTCAGGCTCCCTCCCCTAGCTCCCGGCAACCTCGCCTTTACTAATGGGCCCTAATGCCCCTGCCAGCTGCTTTGCCAAACCCACAGGACTGGGGGAGGAGCGGGGGCGCCGTAGCGGCCACGACCGCGCCCTGGTCCCAGCCCGGCGCCCCCGCCCCCAAAGCCGAACCGATCGCGTACCAGGATGTCGGGGTCTGTTCATTCCCCCTCCCCCTCCTTGCAAAAAGTGCCTCGTCACCGCTTCTGCCCGCCCCCGCCGGGCTGGGAGAACCGTGGGGTTAGCCGGAAGATTTGGGGATGTGGGGCGGCAAGGCGCCTCCTGCAGCAACTCTTTACGACGCGGAACTGGAGGTGATCTGAGGTCAGGGGTCACGGAAGGGAAGGGAGCCCACGCCCGGACGGACCTTGGGTAAGGACTCAGCAAGGCTCAAGTGCGCGCTCAGCCAGGGACTGGCCAATGGGCGTGGCGGGGCGGTGGCCGCACTGGAGAAGGCGGGGCTGTATTTGCGTACGGGCGTGGCCTGCGGGCCAAGGGGAGGGGTCTTTTTGCATATCCAGCGGGCTGCGGGCCAATGGGCGGGGCTGGGGCGGGGAGCCGAGGCAGGAGGGACGATCCCCCGCCCCCGGAACGGAATCCTCCGGGGAGCCGAGCAGGCTCGCGCGTGCATCCCGCACCATCCCCCGGCCCGGGCCCTGGCCCGCGTCAGACCGAGCTGCCGCCGCCGCCACAGCAGCAGCAGCACTCGGGGAGCCGGGCCCAGCAGGGGCCGCGGGAGGCGGGGGCGCCTGGGCCCTGGATGTCTCGCAGCGCGGCGGCCAGCGTGAGAAGGGCGGGAGAGGGGGGCTCGGGTCGGGGGCGGCGCCGCTGCTGATGTGGCGGAGGGTGGGAGGCGGCCGCGGCGCCCGGATGGAGAGAGAGTGCCAAGGCTGAAGAGGGTGGTCCTGGGTGGGGGTCCAGAAACAGGCCCCCACCAAGCCAAAGCTCAGGAGACTGGGGTCCCGGACACAGACCTCGAGGCCATCCCTTACCAAGGCCCTGGAAATAGGGATCCTGGACAGACTCCCCCCCAAAAATTAAGGACAGGGCTACGGAGATTCTAGGTACAACCTTCTAAGCAAGGTTTTGGGGACGGGGTCCAAGACACAGCCTCCATATCAAACCAAGGCCTCCAGGAGGCAATCCCAGACAAAATCCCTACCTTTCCCTGCCTGAGGGAATCTCTAAGCTCAACCACCCCCTAGGCAAGGTCTTAAGGATGGGGTCCCTGGATACAGCTTTCCCACGAAGCCAGGGCCTGGGGGAATTCCAGGCACAGTCTGCCCCCAAGCCTCAGGGGCATCTTGGGCACAGCATCCCCCCCAAACCTTGGGCGGCGTCCCAGGTACAACCCCTTCTCAAAACAAGGTCCCCGTGCCTGGGACTCCATCCAACCCCAGCCTGAATAAAATAAGAATTTAAGGCAACCTCCTATCCCCCCACCCCAGGCTTGGTCAAGGGTCCCAGAGTGCAGGTCCCCTAGGCCACCCCCTTTGTCCCCAGGACTGCTCAGCTGTCCGAGAGACAGGCCCCACCCGCAGACAATGCGCCACCTCCCCCTCCCGGCCCTGGCCCCCCAAGCTCCGGGATTCAGGCTGGGCTGGGGGCGGCTCCCCAGGGACCCGGTGCAGCCGTCCAGCATCCGGGCTTCGGCGGCTTTGTGTGTGGTACCTGGGGGGAAGGGGGAAAGCAAGTGATGGGGAGGTGGCTAGGAGTGTGACCCTGTGTTTGTGTGACTGTGGCTGTGTTCATGTGTGCATGCGCTGCAGCTGGCGACTGTGAGGAATCCTGTGTCCTGTGTCTGTGTGCGTGCTTGTGGTTGTACGTGGTGGTGTCTGTGATTGTGTCTGTGTGTGACCCCAGTATTTGTGTGACTGTATGCGTGTATGACAGCTGCTCACTGTGCAGTCCCCTGTACTTTTTAGTATGCGTTTGAGTGTCTGCGTGGTTGTGACTGTGTGGTTATATCTGCGATTGTCTTTTGTGACCTGTTTGTGTGCTTTGGTAACTATAACTGGATACGTGACTGTATGTGTTGAGTCTGGGGCTGGGCATGTGTGTGACTGACGGGGTGTGGGTGGAGTTGTGACTGTGTGTGTAAGTGGAATTGTGTCTGTGACTCCACGTCTGCGTGTGACTCTCCCAGTGACTGAGAATGTTTGTGGTTGTATCTATAACAGATTGTACATACATGAGTGACACACAACTGTCTCTGCAGCTCTGGGTGTGCGACTGCCACGTATCTGAAGTTACATCTGTGGGACTGGGGTTGTGTGGCGGTGTTATTGTGTACGACAGAAGTTGTATATGCTTAACCATGTCTGTGTGTGACTGGGATTGTATAAGCAACTTTGTATCTGGCTGTGTTGTGTGTATTACTGAGTGATTACGTGTCTTTATAGTCTTGTATGTGTGATTTGGGTTATAAATTTGACTTGGTGTCTGAAACTCTGGCTATTATAAGGCGTTATTTAATTGTGTGTACTCAAGCTATGGACGTGTCTATGTGTGCCGGTGCCAGCTAACTATGTGTGTTTGTGGGGTGTATATGTGACTATGGCTTCTATATTCCTGCGTGTGACCCTGGGTGACTATGTGTGCTTGTATCTGTGTCATACGCTGTGAGAGTGTGGGTGTCTGTAGCTGCGTGGCTGTTTTTGTCTGTGTGTGTATGTGCTGGACTACCTGTGTTTGAACTTGTGCAATTTGGTGCTGAGGTGACTGGACCCTGGTTGTACACATGGCTTTGTCAGGGACCAGGTCTGCTTGTAAACCCAGCAATAAATGGCACGTCGGGGTTACAGCATTTCTGTGCATACACCCAACTGTGTCCTTGTGATATGGAAAATTAAAACTGTGTGCTTGTGTCTCCATAGGTGGGGCTGTGACTTCATGCACCTGTCCACACAGGGCCGTGATTATATGTGGCCACATACTTGTCTATGTGACTTGTGTGTCTGCATGAAGAAAGAACGTATGTTTCTCTGTGATGGCGTGACATGGTACGGCTGTGTGTGGGACACTTGGTGACGATCTTATGACCATGACAGATGGCTGGGTAATGTGGACACTGGTGCTGTGTGACCGTGCATGCAGGACCACTTCTGGAATGTTTCTGGATATGTCTGAGGGCAGCCGTCCTCAGGGATAGTGGTTTCTGGGTGGTGACATGCTGTGCCTTGGGTATGTACAATGCACAGGGCTACGGCCATCAGTATCTCAGTGAGCGTGTATCGAAGTCTGTCCATATAAGTGTGGCTGTCACCGAAGACTGACTGGTACTGCAACCAAATGTGAGTATGTCCTACTGGGCACGTGTGACAGCATAGGACCCTGTAAAAGCTGTGCTGGTGTGACCGATACAGTTGAGGCTGAAAGTCCACGTGCAGCTGTGGCTGTATGTGGTCTGTGGTCCGTCTGTGTCATCCAGTACCAGGTGTTAGTGTGCGACAGTGGAGATGTGTGGCAAGTGTGTGTAGCTATGATCGTGTCATTATTTGACTGGGTGCAATTCTTTCTGGGTGGGCCCGTGACGTGGGTATCTTGGGCGGGTGCCTGAGGAAACATGATTGTCATGGGGTGTGGTTGTGCTTGTGTTGCTCTGGTACGTGTGCCTGGGCCCAGTTCTTTGTATGTGGCTAAGAAAATGGAAGTGACCAAATATTAGTAGCTGGTGTGACCAGGTGTCTGGTGGGGCCCCAGCAGGCTGCAACACTCTTAGAAGTATGTGGGCAAATGTCTGTAGTACAGACTGTGCGTGTCTGTGAACATGAACTTGTGGCCAGTGTTTATGGTGGCAGCTTTCTGTGGCTGTGACCATTTCTGTGTATCTGTGCTATCTGAGGTTATGTAGCTCTGTGTGTAACCAAGTGTGCAGAGCTGTAACCAGGTGCTAGGGACTGTAGACATGAGTTGGCTACATCCGTGTGACTGTATGTTGGTGTACAGCCCAGGACATGTGTCTAGAGGGCAAGGCCACTGTCCTCACACCATCCCCTTGGGTATTGAGGGTCTCTTGAGGCCAGCCCATCCCAAACAAATTTCCCCCCAAACACACCTACTCATTTCTGGGCCCTTGGAACCAGATGGCTGATCTCCCTGGTAACGGTTGCCATGGCAACTAGGGCTCTCATAAAGGAGCCTAGATGGAGGGGGCTGGCTGAAGTCCAAAGGTGTAGTGAGGTAGGGGACAGAGCCCCACCCCAAACAAACTTCTCAACTTCTCCTCCCTTCCTTGGGCAGGGCGGACCCAGGAGGCCTGAGCAGCATCTGCCCCCAGCCCCTTGTGGGGCCCCGGGGCCCCTTGAAACCTCCAGGACGGAGCCAGGTTAGTGACCAGCTTGGGACATGGCACGGGCTGAGTGGGTAGGCGGGTGTGCCTAGCATAACCAGGGGAACTGTACCCGCAGCTACCCACGCTTAATCGTATTCATGAGCGGACATCCTCAGACATCTTCCCTGCACCCTCAGTGACCATCAGCCCTGCTCGTTCACAGACACACATACCCCCGACAGCCTCACACTCATAGACGCAGGGTCACACACACTCAGACACTCACACATCTGCAGACAGACACGCACACACAGATGACGATCTCTTCAGATCCACACACACTTATTAACGCAGTGACAGACACCCTTAAAGATGTGCTTAAGTCGATGTTCATTCGCACCAACATGTACACACACCTATACGTTCATGCGGTGGGATCCACGCACACAAACACTGAGACACATTCCCAGGCAACACCCAGACTCACACGGGCAATCGCAGGCGCCCTCCAGATACAGGCTCTCAGATACACACTCGAGAGACACACTCTTGCGCACATTCTACCAGGCGACACACACGGACCCACGCTTGTACAGGCGACAGCCACACTTTCACACACAGACACGGCCTCGCAGACAGCACCCACGGGGCCAGCCTTTCAAAGGGCTGCGCTTTTGCAGTCTCGCAAAGCATGCTCAGCACGGACAACAGTCACACTCTCGCAAACAACACTCAGAAACACACTCCCAAAGACCGCAACCTCGTGTTCTTGCACACTCTCACAGATGCATCGCTGCGTACGGACACACAAGCCTGGCCTCAGACTAGACACAGTTGTCACAGAGCGGCTGTGTCTCAGAGTGCAGAGACAAGCCACCATCCCTCACACTCACACCCCCCCATGCCTGTCACCTGCACCCCGACCCATGCAGTTCCCAGCCCCTGTGCCCTCTGATCACCTCATTGCCTGACCCTCATACTCCTAAACTCCTGACCTGGTGACCCCTGACCCCTATGCCCTCTAACCCCCATGCCCTCCAATGCCCGACTTCCCGTCATTTGGATCCTCGTGTCTCTTGTCTATCACATCCCCAACCTCCAAGCCCCCAAAACCTGTGATCCATAACCCACCACCGCAGACCTCCGTGCCCCTTCGCCCCACGTTTCTGAATCTCCACTGCCCAACTCTCGCGTTCCCCTGCCATGTGCTGTCTCCTTTCCCAGTGTCCCCTGTCTCGAGCTGCTGATCCCATGTCCTCTGACCCAGTAACCCCACTCTCATGTTATGTGACCTTATGCTCCCCGAGCACTGTGTCCGTCCCCGTTGAGTCCCATACCTTCTGACCTCTGCCCTTGACCCACACCCCTGTCCTGTGTCACCAGACGGGGCAGGCACCATGAACAAGTTACGGCAGAGCCTGCGGCGGAGGAAGCCAGCCTATGTGCCGGAGGCATCGCGCCCGCACCAGTGGCAGGCGGACGAGGATGCGGTGCGCAAGGGCACGTGCAGCTTCCCGGTCAGGGTGAGTGGGCGGGCGCAGGGTGGCGGGCGCAGGGTGGCGGGCTTGGGCGCGCCATGGGCTCTGGGCAAGATTGCTATGGCAAGAGACTTCCCTTTCTCAAAGACCTGTGGAGCCTGCTGGGGCTCCTTTGAAGTCGGTATTAAAACCAAGACATATTCTCTGTACCAGGAAACTATCACTCCCTAGGGGACATCATGTCAGGGGTCTCCGTATTGTATGGGGGTTCACAGTTTCCAGTGGTGAGACCCCCCCTGGAAGGTCACATAAGTTGCATGGCATTTGCAAAGCACTCTACTGTCAAGGGCTTTCGGGTGTAGACAAACACCACCCTACAACATAGGCTACACTTTTGGGAGGGAGACAGCAGGATTCGGGGCATGGGCTGTGGACCTCAGCTCTTCCTGGCTGGGCGACAGCTGATGGTGATCACAGCCCCTCCGCCATACTTTCCCTTCCTCCAGAAGCAGACCCTGAGTGTGAGGGGCTCCTTTGGGAGGTGCAGGAAGTGCTAGTGGGAGTGAGGAAGGGAAGGCAGCCAGCAAGGGTGTGTTACAAAACCCTGTGGGCAGCTGAGCTTCCCGTGGGGGGAGTCACCCCACCGACAGGTGAGGGGGCTGGGGCTGGAGTAGCCCGCCTCCCATCAGTCATTGGCAGGGCACTGGCCCACGCTCCTTCTCCCCACTTTAGGGTGGGCAGAGCAGCTTTCTGTGGCCTGGGGCCAGTCCTCAGGCACAGACATGCAAATAGTGGCATTCGGAAGGACCACGGTGCAGGGTTAAGGCCCAGGGATATAGCCAGACAAAAACTGCTGCTTCGTGCCACGCTTCAGTTTCTCATCTGCACATCGGGACTAGGAATGGGCTATCCCCCTTGTAGAGCTGACGTACAGAATAAATGAATACGTACCAGGTGCTCAGAATATTGTCCGACATGTGGCAGATGCTCGGTGAACGCTGGGATTGTTGATTACTGTGCTATTTCATCCCTCACCCAAGTACCTGGGCCACGTGGAGGTGGAGGAGTCCCGGGGGATGCACGTGTGCGAAGAGGCTGTGAAGAAGCTGAAGGCGGTGAGTGAGGCCGGAGCGAGGGAGGGGGCAAGGACAGACGACAAGGCAGCCCCGACCTGACCAGGGCCCTCTGTTCCCGTCCCTCACCCCAGATGGGCCGAAAGTCCGTGAAGTCTGTCCTGTGGGTATCAGCCGATGGGCTCCGAGTGGTGGATGACAAGACCAAGGTAGGAGGCCGACCGGGGTGGGGGCGGACACCAGGGGGCCCCTCTCTTCACCCTGTTCGAATGGGGACCAAGGACAGCTTCCCACCCCCTCAGGGACCTTCTAGACTATGCCATGTGCTCATTTCATAGTAATAGCTAGGGACCGAGTGCTGTGGTTGTTTGTGAGCTGGTTGGGATAGTGGCTGAGAACACAGACCGGAGCAACCGCCTCAGCTCTGCTCCCAGCTTGGGGACCCTGGGTGCAAGATGTGGGCCTTGTTAGGTCATCTAAAATAGGTGGACAATAACAGCCCCTACAGTTGTGTGAGAAAGTATGTGCGAATGGTTTCAGATGGTGCCTGGCGCATTGTGAGCACGCGGATCATGGAATGTTAGCTGTTCTATGTTTATGGTTGGTCTACACAGCCAGATGGAAGTGTAGGCCAGGCTCTGGATAGCCGTTTGCTCACCGCTGAATCCCCTGCCTAGAGACTGCCCTAGGAGGTGCCAGGACATGCTGAGAATTGGGTTAATGAGAGAACGAGATCACCGTATTTGCAGGCGGTTCCCTCAGCCTGAGATACTGTTCCCTGCCTTTTTGCTTAGTTTAACCTCCTCTGGGAAGCTTTGCCTGACTGCCCCCATGTTGGCTTTCTCCATCCCGGCCCCGACCCCTCTGCCTGTGTCCCCCCTTCCTGGTCCTGACTCCTCTGCCCACACCTCCCTCATTACAGCCTGGCCGTGACTCTGGGTGGTCTCCATCTCATGGTGGGTCTGACCTCCCCACTGAACTGGGAGCTTCCCTGCAGGCAGGGACCATGTCTGTCTCAGTGACTCCCGGGTCCCCACCCCATTCGGGACCGGATTTCAGCAGACACTAAGGGAATGTTGAATGAATACATGAAAGACAGTTCACACTCCTCTCCTGGCCTCCCTGTCCACTCCTAGGACCTACTGGTAGACCAGACCATCGAAAAGGTCTCCTTCTGTGCTCCTGACCGCAACCTGGACAAAGCTTTCTCCTACATCTGTCGTGACGGGACCACCCGCCGCTGGATCTGCCACTGTTTCCTGGCGCTCAAGGACTCTGTGAGTATTGCCACAGCTGGCCAGCCCTTCTCTCCCATGTCCTGCATCCCAGCCCCACCTCGGTGTCCCAGACCCACCCCGCGGGCCGTGTGGATTCAGGCAGGTCACTCGCCTCCCTGTGCCCAGTTTCCTCATCTGGAGAAGGGGGTGTACTCACAGTTCCTAACTCAGAGGATTACTGTGGGACTTGAGTGGGTTAATATAGGGTGTTTAGAAAAATGCCTGGCACGTCTGAACCACACAGCAGCAGCGCAGCACACGGTAACATACAGACTGCCAGGGCGCAGATCCATGAATTTTTGCACAAGTAAAAACCCCACCCAGGTCAAGTTAAAGGGAATATCTTGACCCCAGCAGGCTCCCTCGGGTCCTTGTCAAACAACACCCGACACAGCACCAACTGTTCATTCAGTCTCAATTCATTTTGCTTGTGGTTCTTAATAATTTAGGGGAGTCAGGGTCCCCTCTGAGAATGTGATGAAAGTGACATACGGACCGTCTTCTGAGAAGCATTCACGCAGTTAAGGTACTGAGGCTGGTGTCAGAAAACCCCCAGATACCAGTGGTTTCAGTGAAATAGAAGTTTGTCTCTGTTTCACGTGAAGGAAACCTAAAGGCAGTCAGTGTGGCATTGGTATGGCACCTCTATTTTGTCAGGAGCTACGGTTCCTTTCAACTTGTTGCTCCTCCAGGGTAGAGCTTCCACTCCATGACTCAAGATGGATGCAGATACTCCAGCCATCACGTCTCCATTCTAGCCAGCACAAAGGAGGGACACATGAAGAAGGGCATATCCCCTCCTTTTCGGGCGGCACGTAGCCCTTTACTTACATCCTATTGGCCAGAACCTAGTCACATGGACATTCCTAGTTACAAAAGATGGTGGAAAATGTAGGTTTTATTCTGCCCTGTGCCCTGGTCCCTGACCTCAGACTCCACAAAACTGTGGTAGGAAGCCACAGACTCTGTCCCCTACATTAGCCTGTGTTTGCTTGCTAGCAATAGAAGTGAATCTGGCTAACTTAAACCCAGAATGAGATTAATGGAAGGATATGAGGAATGTCACAAAACCGAAGGACAGTTGGAAGCATCGAGTCTCAGAAAGGACAGAGAGCAAGGCAGCCTTGCACACTGCATGACTGGGCAGTTTCTTTAGGGCACCCCTGCAGAAGAAATTTTGCAACACTCTGGGTTCAAATTCCAACAAGAGGGTATAGGATTAGCCTAGCTTGAGTCACTGTCTTCCCATTGGCCAGGGGAGGGTGGAGCACCCAGACTGACTTATACAGTGTTGAAGCGGAGTTCCCCACAGGGAAAGTGGGGTGCTGTTATGAAAAGCAGGAGGAATGGCTGCTGGCCAGAATAAATAAGACCCACCCATCACGGGCCCTAACAGCCTCCACTCAAGCATTTCCCATCTTCCCCTTCATTTTTCAGAAATCCCCACTCCAAATAGCTCTGAGCCTCCAAAACTAATCAGTATCCCCAACCTCCCTACTCACTCAATTCAGAAATGAAACCAGATAGCAGACATGGAAAACAAATTTGAACACGGCAGTATCAATTAGTCACTATTGATTAGTACCTGCCAGAGGCTGTTGTGGAGGTATTAGGAACCCCAGAACCCGTAGCAACTTCTGTTTCCTGAGCATGGCACAGCGGATAGTAGTTGTATCAGTAATCTATCGCTGCGTAACAAATTGCTCCAAAACTTTGTGGCTTAAAGTTAGAGTCATTTCTTATGTCTCATGGTTTCTGTGGGTTAGGAATCTGGGAAAGGCTCAGCTGGGCTGTTCTCCAGGGTCTCTCATGCCGTTGCAATCAGATGGTGTCTGGAGCTGGAACACCAGGAGGATAGCTGGACACTCTCTTTCTTCCTGTAGTCTCAGGACCTCTCCACAGGGTCTTTCCAGCATGGAGGCTTCAGGATAGCTCAGGAGTCCAAAGCGAGTAGACAGAGAGAGAGAGTGTGAGCGTGAGCATGTGAAAGCAAGAGCAAGCACGCTCACAGGCCAGGAGGAAGCTATATCGCCACTTTAGACTTGGTCTTGGAAATCACACGGCATGGCTTCTGTGGTACTGTATTTGTCCAGGCAGTCACAGAGATCTTCCCAGGTCTTCCCTGGTTAAGGGCAGAGGACACAGACTCCACCTCTAATGGGAGAGTCACAAGGTTCTAGAAGAGCCTGTGGGGCCGGAAATTCGTTGTGGCTATTTTTGGAAAACATACTGCCAAATGGTTAGTAGTTGGCTAGTGTAGATTCACTGTCAAACTATCTGGCTGTGGGACCTTAGGTACAAGTGACTTCTCCTCTCCGGGAATAATAGTGGCTTCTCACAAGTTTGTGGGGAAGCATTCATTGTGATCATCCACAGACAGTTGTAAACAGAGTCCTATAATAAGTGTTCAACAAATAGGAACAGTTGCTATCATTTGGAAACCATTTGGGGAAGAAACTCAAAGCCAGAAGAGAGCAGGACCATCCTCTGGGTAAAGAGCATGACGTTTGAGAATTCCTCCCTCCTTCTGAGGAAGTAGGAAGTTTTAAGCATTAAGCACTGGAATTCCCAGGATTCCTCAAGTTTAACTTTTTTTCTTTTTGAGGTGAAATTTTTTTTTACGTCTCCATTTCCAGTTTGGATACCGTTTCTTTCTTTTTCTTGTCTAGTTATTCTGGATGGAATTTCTAGTATAATGTTGAAAAGAAGTGAGGAAAACAACTATCCTTCTTGTCTTGTTTCTGATCTTAGGCGGAAAGTTTTCATTTTTTCCCCATTGAGTATGATGTTAGTTGTGGGGTTTTCATAAAAGTCCCTTATCAGGTTGAGGAAGTTCTCTTCTATTCCTAGTTTGTTGAGTGTTTTTATCATAAAAGGGTATTAGATTTTGTTAAATGCTTCTGTGCCAATTGAGATGGTTCATTTTTTTTCCCCTTCATGTGGTTTTTTTTTCCTATTAATGTTTTTCCCTGTTACACTGATTGATTTTCATATGTTGAACCAACCTTGCATTCCTGGGATAAATCCCACTTGGTCATGGTGCATAATCCTTTTAATATGCTGCTGGGTTGGTTTGCCAATATTTTGTGGAGGATTTTTGTCCTCAAGTTTAACTTTAAGAGGTAGCTGAGCAACTTGGTTAGGAACCAGAAATCAGATACATCTCTGAATCCCACCTGTCAATTGTTATAATAGGTGTGTTGATGTGTTACCTGAACCTCAGTTTCTTCACCCGTAAAATGGGTTCATAAGAGTGTCCATCTCTTGGCACTGCTGTGATGATTCTGTGGGTAGATACAAGTCGGGGCTCAGCCCAGGGCTGGACAGATTTCCACTGGACACGTATGTGGTGATTGTTGTACGTGGCTCTATGCCATATGCCTCGCGTATCTTAGTTCACCTGATTATTGCTACAACCCTGTAAAGTATGTACTCTTAGAACCCTCATTTTACAGGTGAGGAGACTCGAGCACTGACAGTGACTTTCTTGAGAACATACAGCTAGGAAGTGAGAAGCCAGCATCAATCCCAAGCTGACTGGTCTTGGGGCCTCCCAAGGAAACGTTCAAAAAAACAAGGGTTGTTGTTTTCTATTCCAACATTGTTATAAAGCTTTCTCAAGCATGCCGCAAAGTTGAAAGTCTTGTACAGTAACCAGTTACCTGTCCTGCCCCACCCAGACCCCACCATTAACACTGGCCCGTGCTTATGTTATCACATAGCTACCCATCTTATTTTTTTGATGCATTTCAAAGTTGCAGACATCAGGCTACCTCCCCCTCAACACTTCGGCATGCACACCACTAAGCAGAATTCATATTTGTTTCCAGATCTTTTTCTTTTGAAGTGAAATATGTGCTTGTCTTTGTTCAGGCTGCTGTAACCGAATACCATAGACTGGGTGGCTTAAATGACAAACATTTATTTCTCACCATTCCAGAGGCTGGAAGCCTGAGATCAGGATGCCAGCATGGTCCAATTCTGGGTGTGGGTTCTCCCTTCCTGGTTTGCAGATGGGTGCCTTCCTGCTGTAGCCTCACACGAGGGGGAGGGGAGATACCGCATATCTCTCTCTCCTTTTATAAGGGCATTAATCCCATCATGAGGACCCCACCTCATGACCTAACATAACCCTAATTACCTCCCAAAGGCCCCATCTCCAAATCCCATCACTGTGGATTAGGGGCTCAACATAGGAAGGGGCAAGGGGAGACTCAAACATTCAGTTCACAGCAATGTTGTGCACAAGCCTTCGGTGTACATTGGATGCATTTTGACAACACCTGTGTAACCGAACCCTTATCAAGATTTAGAACATTGCCACCACCACAGATGTCCCCTTATTCCCATTTCCAGTAATGGCACCCCACCCCCCACCTTCTGCAAGAAGCGACCACTGTTCTGACTTTTTTTTTTTTTTTTTTTTTTTTTGAGACAGAGTCTCACTCTGTTGCCCAGGCTACAGTGCCGTGGCGTCAGCCTAGCTCACAGCAACCTCAAACTCCTGGGCTCAAGCAATCCTCCTGCCTCAGCCTCCCAGGTAGCTGGGACTACAGGCATGTGCCACCATGCCTGGCTAATTTTTTGTATATATTTTTAGGTATCCAGCTAATTTCTATTTTTAGTAGAGACTGGGTCTGGCTCTTGCTCAGGCTGGTCTCGACCTCCTGACCTTGAGCGATCCTCCCGCCTCAGCCTCCCAGAGTGCTAGGATTACAAGCGTGAGCCACCGCGCCCATCCCTGACTTTTTTCACTATATATTAGTTTCTTTGCCTCTTCTAGAATTTCAGGTAAGTGTAGCTAAACAGCAGGCACTCGTTTCTTTCTAGCTTCTTTCACTCAGGGCTGTTGTTTGTAGTCCTTCCTCGAGCATCGGAGCCCAGAGAAGTGAAGGGACTCATCTGGGGTCACCCAGCGCCCCTGGCGTCGGGTCAGCACAGACAGCGTGTCTGACCCCCGCCCCAACGTCTCCCCACAGGGGGAGAGGCTGAGCCACGCCGTGGGCTGTGCTTTTGCCGCCTGCCTGGAGCGCAAACAGCGTCGGGAGAAGGAGTGTGGGGTCACGGCTGCCTTCGACGCCAGCCGCACCAGCTTTGCGCGCGAGGGCTCCTTCCGCCTGTCCGGGGGCGGGCGACCCGCCGAGCGCGAGGCCCCGGACAAGAAGAAAGGTGGGTGCTGCCCCGCGGGCCGGCTGGGCACAGAGTGGGTAGAGGTGGGGCCGGGGAACCCAGTTTTCGGGGAGAGCTACAGAGGTCCAGGACTCCTCAATTTACAAGGCAGGGCAGCAACTCCAAAGTTTGGTTACAATTTACAGAGTACATGTCAGTTTTAGGAGTCTTTGGGCAGTCTCCTGCCGGCCACCAATCAGGCGGGGTCTCCAAGCAGTTTACTCTCTGCCACGTTGGGGCTCCCAGGGCTTTTCAAGATGTGTGTCAAGACCTGTGAGGTCAGTTTGCTAGATTGTGCCTGGCATTTTTTTTTTTTTTTTTTTTTTTTTTTGAGACAGAGTCTCACTCTGTTGCCCTGGCTAGAGTGAGTGCCGTGGCGTTAACCTAGCTCACAGCAACCTCAAACTCCTGGGCTCAGGCAATCCTCCTGCCTCAGCCTCCCAGGTAGCTGGGACTACAGGCATGCGCCACCATGCTCGGCTAATTTTTTCTGTATATTTTTTTAGTTCTGATTTCTTTCTATTTTTTTTTAGTAGAGACGGGGTCTCGTGCTTGCTCAGGCTGGTCTCGAACTCCCGAGCTCAAACAGTCCACCCGCCTCGGCCTCCCAGAGTGCTAGGATTACAGGCGTGAGCCACCGCGCCCGGCCTGTGCCTGGCATTTTTAAAAATGAAATAGAGGAGCCAGGCTGGTGGCTGGTGTCTGTAGTCCCAGCTACTCGGGAGCCTGGGGTAGGAGGATCGCTTGAGCCTAGGAGTTAGAGGCTGTCATGAGCTACGTACGATTGCACCACTGCACCCTAGCCTGGGCAACACAGCAAGATCCCATCTCTAAAAAAAAAAAAAAAAGAAAGAAATAGAAGATATATCAAAGTACATCAAATATACATGTTAAATACAGTTTAATAATACATTTATTTGAGCATACGCGTGTGTCTATGTAAGGTGTTGCCATGTAGAAGGTATATCTTACTCAGTTCAAAAAGTTTGGAAAATATCTAGTAAAACTCTAACATTCTAGGTAAATGGTAAATACTTTGTAAGTTCTCAGTGTGGTTTTTTAAATATAATTGTATGCATGTGCTGAATTATAATTTAAATTTTTTTTTTTTTACTATGGATTCCAGTTTTAAAAGTTTTAGAAAACAATGCTTAGAGTTTATAAAGAATTTACCATTGGGAACTGATCCAGATTAAAGGAGACTAAAGAAATTGGACAAGTATTAATAGGTGCAATGCGTGATCCTAAATTGGATCCCACATTGTAAGGAAAAGAAAAAAAAGACCATCTATAAAGGACATAAATCAGACAATGAGGGAAATTGAAATATGGAATATTGATTGGATAATAGTACTTATCCTTGTTCTGTTTCCCAAGTGAGAAATTGTAGTGTGGATAAATATGCTGTAGGAGAACATCCTTGTTCTTAGGAGGTACGTAGTAAAGGTTTTAAGCCTGACGGTATAGAAAAAAAATTATAGAAAGAGAGCGAGCAAGCTTGCAAATAGGGGTAAATGTTGACAACAGCGACCGTGGATTAAGAGAACATGTGTGTTCATTGTTCCATTATTACAATTTTTCTGTAAATTTAAAATATTTCTAAATAAAAAGGAAAACCAAAGTTTTTAGAACTTACTAGGATATGAGAGTTTACAAAGTAGGTTTTTTATTTGTAAATTGCATGACCATTTACAAACCTCTTTACAAAGTTCTTCACAGTTCCCGAAGTATTTTACTGTTTACATCTTCTGTTAGAATTTGCAAAGAATTTTATCACTGACAAAGTCAATTATGCAGTGAAGTTGACAAGGGGAATGATAGAGTATATGATGTTTTATCGTTTACAAAGAGCACACCAGGTATGCAGTCCTTCACAATTGACACGTATTTCTTTGCTGTTTACATAGGATACCAGAATTTATAAAGAATGTCACATGGAAAGCACGAGTTTGCAAAGGGTTTTGCTGTTTGCAAAGGATATTCTAATTGCCAGGGATTTTGCATTGCAGAAAGCACTTTGCTGTTTGCAGCAGCCAAACGCAGGTTTACAAAGTGAGGTCTGATTTGCTGAACACGTGGATGTGCTAGATCAGTCTCCAGGCACTGCGTTTTAACTCCAGGCTCTTTCCAGTGTAGGAGTTAGGGAGCAGTGCGCTTTCCAAAATTTGTTTGCCGCCCCTTTGTTGGATTCCAAAGCATTTAACATTCACTACCTGAACTGACTCAGAGGCCTTGGGAGGTAGCATAGGGATGTTTATTTCGGGTTTCAAGTTGGGAAGCCGGAGCCCAGAGAAGGGAGGGGACTTCTTGAGGTCACACAGTGAGGTGGGGACAGAGGTGGTTTCCTGGTTCCAACCTGTCCTGGGCTGTTTTTCCACTGCTCCAGGCCAGGCCTGGGTGGACGCCTCCTGGCCTCACCCTGGATGATGGGTCGGGGGTGTGTGTGTAGATTGAGGGGTGGCGGGGGGCCCTGCCCTTAAAGAGCCTGCCTCTTGTGCTGAGTGGGGAGGCCAGGTTTCCTCCTAGAGGACAGTCCAGTGGGGGGATCCAAGGCTGAGGGGCTAGAACAATCTGGAAAGCTTCTTAGAGGATGAAGCGTGCCAACCCAGGTCTAGAATGACTGGGAACAGCTGGAGGAAGGGAGGAGGTACAGAGGGAGCAGACAGAGAGCAGAGAAAGAGCTTGATCGAGGGAGACCATGCCAGAGGGAGAGACAGGGCAGGGCAGTTGTTTGGCACACCGACTCCAGAGTCAGCTGCCCCTTGCTAGCAGTGTGACTCAAGCAAATCACTGACCTTTGCTGGGCCTCAGTTTGCACATCTGTAAAATAGGGATAGAATCAACTTCATGGGTGGTCGTGTGGATTGAATGAGTTGATACTCACAAAGCACCTGGAGCAATGCCTGATACATTGTTCATGCACCAAGTATTTGTCAAATGATCAGAAAGGGAGATAGATAGAGGGTCTCAGGGGGAAGAATGGGAGAGCAGCCAAGCAAGTCGGATCAGGGCAGAAAGCTAGAGTGACACAGAGGGTCAGGTGGGGGTACGATTTCCCAAGGGCCTCCTAGGGAAGGTGATCTTGGCCTGGGTGGGGGGCGAGGGCTGTTTCAGGGCTCTGACCAGCTTGTCAGGAGGGCAGGACATAATTGGTTGAAGAAGGCAGCCTTGGGGAATGACCAAGAGGCCTCGAGGGCCAAGGTGAGATGTCTAACCACCTGTCTCCCCCATGTCTCCAGCAGAGGCAGCAGCTGCTCCCACTGCAGCTCCCGGCCCTGCCCAGCCCGGGCACGTGTCCCCAACACCAGCCACCACATCCCCTGGTGAGAAGGGTGAGGCAGGCACCCCTGTGGCTGCAGGCACCACTGCAGCTGCCATCCCCCGGCGCCATGCCCCTCTGGAGCAGCTGGTTCGCCAGGGCTCCTTCCGCGGGTTCCCAGCGCTCAGCCAGAAGAACTCGCCTTTCAAACGGCAGCTGAGCCTCCGGCTGAATGAGCTGCCATCCACGCTGCAGCGGCGCACTGACTTCCAGGTGAAGGGCACAGGTGAGCCCTGGGCCCAGTGGAAAGGGGCTGTCAGAATCAAGTAGCACTGTCTGATGTGGGCAAGGGATAGAGGAGCGGTGGAACACACTGATTGATTAGCACTGTCTGCCACAGCAAGGGAGAGGAGAGAGGAAGCACAAACCATGTTCGATTAGCCATGTCTACTATGGGTCTGGGATGGCAGACAGGTGTCACAAGTCATGATCCATTAGCAATGTCTGCTGTGGTTAGGGAAAAGGAGAAACATGGCACACATCGTGATCAGTTAGCAAAGTCTGCTATGGGCAAAGAAGTCTGCCCTGGGCATGGGAAAGAAGAGAAGCAGCACAGATGGCCTGTTTCTGCTCAGGAGTGGACTGAAGCACCGTAGGTCAACACTCCCTCCAGGCATTAGGCCAATAGAGCCCTGAGATTGGCCAGGTGAAGACCCAGGTGTATTCCTCAGGCTCAGAGAAAAGGACTGTGATGGATTAATGATGTCTGCCTAGGGATGACATTCATCATGATCTCCTGACAGTGTCTGCCATGAGCGAGAAAAGGAGAGGGGCGCACCTCGTGCTTAATTAGCAAAGTCTGCCATGGGCAAGGGAGAAGAGAGAGCAGCAGGAGTGTTGTTTTGCCCAAAGGGGACACTCCCAGAATTTGGTCAGTGGAAACATGAAGTGAAGGGCACAAGTGCACACAGAGATCCAGGGGTCAGAGAGCATAGTGATGGGTCAGTGACGTCAGCTGTGGACACAGGGTTGGGCAGAGGCAGTACCCATCGCACAGAGGAAGGAGGTGGCACATCATGATTGATTAGCAATGTCTGCCATGGGCGATGCTAGGAGAGAGGCGGTATAACTGTCCTGTTTTGCCTGGAGGGAAGATAGAATTACAAGACCTGTCCCTTCTAGCATTTGGCCATGAGGTCTGGCCAGGTGAAGGGTAAGGTGAGCGAAGAGCTCAGTGGAAGAAAAAAAGCATCATGTTTGATTACTAATGTCTGCCATGGGCCAGGGACAGGAGAATGGTTACAATCTAAAAGTAACATCTGCCAAGGGAACCAGAGAAGAGAGAGGTGGCACAGTACCAAGTTTTCGCCTGGGGCAGACAGGCAGAAGGGCTGTCTTCCTCCCAGCAGTCAGTGAAGCCATGTGGTCTGGCCACCTTCCTGCTTCTATGTGCCAAATCTGTGACACCTACCCCTTCTGGCCTCAGGGATTGGTGTGGGAGGGTGTTGATCCATATCCAGGAGGCAGAGCTGCTCTAAAAGGCAACTGCTGAGCAGATGCCAGTGCTTGCAGAGAGTGACGCACACTCACTGCCTGCCTGCAGCGTCTCCTGGCCGCCACACACCCTCACACTCACCGTCCTCATGCAGCCTGACACTGAGCACCGCACACACTCGGGACGGTCACCCGCACTCCCTGAGAGGCAGCAGCCTCCCCAGGCTTTATTCAGAAACCTCACACTCCTGCGACCAGCTGCACACTCGCGTGGATGCGATTTGCTATTTACACAGAGATTTCACAGACTCACACAGATGTCACACTCTCACGCGTGTGTCACACACAACTCAGAAGCCACACACGCAGAGTCACGCATACTCGCGAACACACTCGTACACCACACAGGCGGATTCGCTCACACTTGGGAATCACACATCAGGATGCCACACGCCTGGATTCCAGCCACCAACTATCACACACCGACTTGGCTGTTGTACCACTCAGATGTCACACAAACATAGGCACAGTTATTTTTGTGGCCACAACCACTTGGTTACTATGGGGTGGACCTGCTGACCTGCACTATGGGATGGAAAGGACCCAGGTCGTAAGAGAGGGCCACCTGAGGGCGCAGGGGCAAGGGGCAGGGGCCCGGGCCTGTTTCTGACCTCCATCCTTCCCTGACTTCCCAGTGCCTGAGATGGAGCCTCCTGGTACCAGTGACAGCGATGGCATCAATGCTCTGTGCACACAGATCAGCTCGTCTTTTGCCAGTGCTGGAGCGCCGGCAGCAGGGCCACCACCTGCCGCAACAGGTGAACCCCGCCCTTCCACGGGGCAGACACCCCCAACATCCCCCCTGCATCCCCTTCTCCATTCAGGCCTAATCTTGGGATTCCACAGGCTTAGAATCATGGGATCAACTTAGAACCACGGATCATTTTCGAGCCATGGGATTACCTTATTTTTTTTTATTGTTTTTGAGACAATGTCTAATTCTGTCTCCCGGGGCTAGAGTGCTGTGGCGTCAGCCTAGCTCACTGCAACCTCAAACTCCTGGGCTCAAGCGATCCTCCTGCCTCAGCCTGCCAAGTAGCTGGGACTACAGGCATGCGCCACCATGCCTGGCTAACTTTTTCTATATATTTTTAGTTGTCCGATTAATTTCTTTCTATTTTTAGTAGAGACGGGGTCTCACTCTTGCTCAGGCTGGTCTCGAACTCCTGAGCTCAAATGATCCGCCCACCTCGGCCTCCCAGAGTGCTAGGATTACAGGCATGAGCCACCGCGCCCAGCCCATGGGATTACCTTAGAACCATGGGATCATCTTAGAGCCACGAGATCATCCTAGAACCATGGAACACCTTAGAACTGTGGGGCCATCTCATAGGCATTGGTTTATCCTAGAATTAGGGGATCACCTTAGAGCGAAGAGATCATTTTAGAAACATGTAATCACTTTCGAACCATGGACCTTCCCAGAGCCGTGGGCTTATCCTAGAACCACACTAGCACAGAGCGTCAAACAATGTAAATGTAGAACTCTAGAATCTTAGAAAACAAAACTTAGAACTGTTGAACTTTCTCATCGTGTTAGAATAATACACTCTGAGAAGGATCCACGCACTCTTAGAATCTTGGCTTCCTAAAACAATACGTTCTGAAAGTATTTAAACAATACGTTCTGAAAGTATTAGAATCAAGGGTAATATTCAAAATATATACTACCTGGTTTGGCACTGACCAGTCAGGAGAGTGGTGGGACCCAGTGGATGTCAGTCCTCCTCAATCTTTTCCATCGTAGGGCCTTAGAGGCTCAGTATTTTATGTTCTTAGCACTACAGTGCCATTACATGGTCCAGAATGGTTAAGTCACTTGCCCGAAGTCAACACAGCCAGTGAGGAGCAGAGCTGGGACTCAGAGGCAGGCGCTCTGGCCCCCAAGTTTGTGCGCCAATCCCCACGCCTTCCTGATCCCAGCCCGAACTGCTTCCGCTGAAGCCCTTGCCCCTCCACCTGTCCCTCTCGTCTCTCTAGGGACTTCTGCCTGGGGCGAGCCCTCCGTGCCCCCTGCAACTGCCTTCCAGCCCGGGCACAAGCGGACGCCTTCGGAGGCTGAGCGATGGCTGGAGGAGGTGTCCCAGGTGGCCAAGGCCCAGCAGCAGCAGCAGCAGCAGCAGCAGCAAGCAGCCTCGGTGCCCCCAGTGCCCACCATGCCCCCTGCCCTACAGCCTTTCCCCGCCCCTGTGGGGCCCTTTGACACGGCACCTGCCCAGGTGGCCGTGTTCCTGCCACCTCCACACATGCAGCCCCCTTTCGTGCCCGCCTACCCAGGCTTGGGCTACCCAGCCATGCCCCGGGTGCCCGTGGTGGGCATCACACCCTCACAGATGGTGGCCAACGCCTTCTGCTCAGCCGCCCAGCTCCAGCCCCAGCCCGCCACCCTGCTTGGGAAAGCTGGGGCCTTCCTGCCCCCTGCTGCACCCAGTGCTCCTGGGGGCCAGGCCCACCCACGCCCCAACGGGGCCCCCTGGCCCCCAGAGCCAGCGCCCGCCCCGGCCCCTGAGTTGGACCCCTTCGAGGCCCAGTGGGCAGCGTTAGAAGGCAAACCTGCTGTAGAGAAGCCTTCCAATCCCTTTTCTGGCGACCTGCAGAAGACCTTCGAGATCGAACTGTAGCCCGAGCTACCCTGCCCACCCCATCATCTCCAGGTGCCCCACGCCTGGGAGCGGAGGTACAACCTCTCCCCCCAGTCCTGCTCCCTGGGGCTGCGCCTCTCAGCACCCCCTCAACACCCCTTCTCTCAGCTGCCCCCAACACTACAGAACCAACATTGTGACGCCCTGGTTGCGACAGGATGGAATTCAGGGACTGACCCAGCCTGGCTGAGGGAGCCGTTTCACTGCTGGACTTCGGCTGGCCGTGCCCTCTTCCCACCCCAGACCCAGGGGAGGGCCACAGTCCCTCTGAATGCCCTCGGTTCACGCCACGTTTCCCAGTTTCTGTTGTTGACCTTCCACCTTCCAGTGTTGGGCAGGATGGAAGAGGGATGCCTACTTAGGGGCTCTCCTGGGCCCCACACGAGTGCCCACCCCAAGTCTGATCGTCTCCTCCCCCCAGACACAGCACAAGCCAAGGGCTTCCCTCTGCCCACCCGCTGCGTTCACTGCCAATGCTGTGCTCACCCCCAGCGCCTCCCCCACCCTGGGGCCCAGGTCTCAGGGGGGCAGGGGCCGAGTTGGGGGCCCAGGAGGCGGGGGGGAGGGGAAGAAGATGCTCATTTACCTCACGTCGGTGCCCTCTGGGGAGGGGTCCGGGAAGAAGGGGAAGGGGTGCCTGGTGGGTACTTTTCTATCTTTTATTTCCAGATTTTTTTTGTATCTAAACTTGCAGATTTGTATTATACAAGGACAGCCAATAAAGGAAGAATATAATGGTGCCCCTCTTGGGAGCACAGGGTGTGTGTGTAGGGATGGTTTGTGGCCACAGAGCCTTTCCTTCTGAGTCATCTACTAAAACATAAAAGGGTCTCCCTGAGTCATAACACGGTCACAGGTACCGCTGACCCAGTGCCTGCCAGGCGGGTATTAAAGGGACCCAAAAATCAATCATCCCATTTCTGTTCCTTACAGATTTTGAACCAAGGAATAAAAAGCAAAAATTATAAGCTAATGCTAACGAGTTCAATATTAATATTTTAAACAGGTTGGTGATAGTATATCTTTGACTGTGCTGACAAATTCTTGTTTTGTCCGTTGCATTTTCCATAACTTGGGCCAAAGTATCACCTGACATGCAGCAGGTTGTTTTGCAGTCTATTTCATAGATCCCTTGATATAATCTAAAAAAAAATATGAATTTTATATTGAGTTCTTTATAGCTCTTTAAAATGAGATGATTGATTTTGTGCAGCACAATCCCCATCAGATAGATGGGGAAGTTGAGTCACTTGCCCAGGATATCATACCCCTGATTAGGGGCGGAGCTGGGATTCAAACCAGCTGCTGGCTGAAGTCAAGGCCAGTCATTTATTTATTTTGAGACAGAGTCTTGCTGTTTCCCGGGCTAGAGTGCCATGGCGTCAGCCTAGCTCACAGCAACCTCAGACTCCTGGGCTCAAGCGATCCTTATGCCTCAGCCTCCCAAGTAGCTGGGACTACAGGCATGCACCACCATGCCCGGCTAATTTATATATATATATTTTTTTTTTTTTTTCAGTTGTCCAGATCATTTCTATTTTTCAGTAGAGATGGGGGTCTCACTCTTGCTCAGGCAGGTCTCGAACTCCTGACCTTGAGCAATCCTCCCGCCTCAGCCTCCCAGAGTGCTAGGATTACAGGCGTGAGCCACCGCGCCCTGCCGAATGCTACTCATTCTTAAGGAATCAGTTCAAATATCTCCTCGTAGAAGCCCACCCTGGCCCTGAGCACATCTTTTCCTTCTAGCCTTAAGTTTAAACAGCTCGTCCCACCTAAACGCCCTTCAGGCTGAGTTGGGAGCACCTTGGATCCTACAGCCGCCGTGCTCCCCTGCCTAAGCCCTGACCCCTCTGCCTGTGCTCGGCTATCCTCACCCAGACCCATTCCGAGCTGCGGCTATCTGGTGGCAGGTCTGTCTGCCCCACCAAACTGTGAGGGAGAGGAGGGTCTGGGGCTGCCTCGGTCACTTCCAGGTGCCAGCACAGAGCCAGGCACAGAGGAGGCAGTCTCAGCTGTCCACCTCTGGGAACTACTAGGGAGTGAGAGGGGCAGAAAGGGCCTAGGACTGGGACAGAGATAATCTGAGCAACTGAGAGCAATCTGAGCTTCAGATGGGGAACCGAAGCCACAAAGCTCACAGCAAATGAGGGACAGAATGGAGGCCTCCCCCGCCCTACTAAGCTTTGCACAAAACCACTCTTCCCTGTGCCAAGAGTAGTCCTCCTCGGGGCTCCCCCACAACGGTCCACGTGGATGCAGGTGGGAAGGGGGCCGTCCTGGGGAGCTCCACAGACCTGTTGTCTGCCGAGGACCTCCCACGCGCTCCTCTTGGCCAATTTCCCCATCTTCCCTCCCACTCCCTGGAGGGAGACTGAGCTGCTCCCCACTGGGCGACAGAGCCGCGGCGAACCTCCTACGCCCCGCTTCCCGGGCTTCGGCCCTCTCGGGGACAGACCCACGACGCTGGAGTTAACGCCCCGTATCCTCGTCCCACCTAAATGCCCATCGGGGCACTTCGGGGGGGGGGGCCTGCCCCTTTTCCCGTTCCCTTTGCAGGGCCCCGCCCCCGCGCCGCCTTCTCTCCCGGAACCGCCGGCTGCGGCGGCTATTTTGGCAGGTTCCCCGCAGGACCGAGCGCGCCCCCGCCCCGCTTCCTGTTTTTTTGGAAAGGAATGCGCTGCGCAGGGCCGAGAGGCGCCCCCTGGAGGCCGCGGTCCCTCTGGGAACGGTCCACGCAGGACGGGGACAGCCCTCGCCGCCACCGCGCCACGTTGGGACCGGGGGCTCCCCGGGGCCCGCCGCTTCCACCGCCTACGAGGATCGCCCGCCACCGCGTGGCCGCGATCTCTCCGGAAACGTCCCACGGGTGTGACAGACCACCCCCCACCCTCGCCCCGCCCCGCCCCGCAGACGTCCCGCGCCGGCGAGGCCGCGTGGCTGCGGCAGTCGGTCCGGTAGCGCGGCGGAGCAGCACCCCCTTGTGGCCCTGACCTGGCAGCGCCCCGAAGGGCCCGATTCTTGGCTCTCCCCGGCCAGAATGTTGCTAAAGCAGAAAATTTGTTTAAAAAACAAAATTGGTGTCGCAGCCATAGATAACATTATCCCTCAGGCCCCGGCTCAGCCGTTCCTTCCTCTGGGAAGTCTTCCCTGATTCTCCCAGTTTGGATCAGGCGTCTCCCTTGGGCTCCTGCGGTCCCTTATGCTCGCTTCACCCCATCCCACCCCCGACCGCCCGTGTCCCCCATCCCGCCCCGACTCCCCTGCCCATGCCCCCCCAGATCCCTAGACCGTGCTCCCCATTCCGCGCTGACCACCCTGCCCGTGTCCCCCATCCCAGCCCTGACTCCTCTAGGCTGTCACTGTCTATGAAGAGTCAGCCTCCCTCCTGCACAGGAAGCCATATGAGGACAGGAACAAGGGCTATCTTGGTCACCCCTGTGTCCCCAGTATCACCAAGAGCCAGTGAGGTCCAGACGACCTACATTCACCTCTTGGGAACATTTACTTACTCCCTCAACACATACTTTGTTTCAACAGCTTTATTGAGGTATAATTTACCTATTATAAAATTCACCTGTTTTAAGTAACAGCCATTCTGAATGATTTTACAGTTGTGTAACCATCACAATCCAATTTTAGAACATTTCTATCACCCTAAAAAGATCTTTTTTGCCCATTTTCAATCACTGCCCATTCCCAGTCCTGCCCCAGGCAACCCCTGGTCTACTTTCTGTCACATACATAACCGTTCCTTCATTTAGTGAGCATTTACTGAATACTTATTTTTATTAGTTATTGAGTGCTGAGGATACACAATGACACACACAGGCCCTGCCTTCAGGGGACTCAAAGTCTGCTTGGGGTGTTAGGCAATGGGAAAACATGTCCACTCATTCATTCATTCATTCATTCAAAAAAACACTTACTGCACACCTGCCATATGCCCATTATTCTAGGCCCTGAGGATATAGCGCTGGAAGAAAAAAAAAAAAAAGACAAAAAAAAAATCTCTGCCCTGCTGTAGTTGGTATCCTAACAGAAGGATTAAAAAATAAAGAAATAAACAAACAGTCCAAGTGTAGTGGCTCGCACCTGTAATCCCAGCACTCTGGGAGAATCACCTGAGTCCAAGAGTTTGAGGTAGCAGTGAGCTGTGATCATGCCACTGCGCTCTAGCCAGGGTGACTGATCATTAACAGCAGAAACAATAGCCAACACCACAGACATCTCAATTAGTTCAGCTTACACAATTTTGACTGAAAAGTTCAAGTTAAGCAAATTTTCCACTTGATAGGTGCCAAAACCATTGCACCCAGATCAGCTGAAAAGAACAGAGTTTTCTTTTTCTTTTTCTTTTTTTTTTTTTTTTGAGACAGAGTCTTGCTCTGTTCCCTGGGCTAGAGTGCTGTGGCGTCAGCCTAGCTCACAGCAGTCTCAAACTCCTGGACTCAAGCGATTCTCCTGTCTCAGCCTCCTGAGTAGCTGGGACTACAGGCATGTGCCACCATGCCCAGCTAATTTTTTCTATATATTTTTAGTTGTCCAGCTAATTTCTTTTTTTATTTTTAGTGGAGACGGGGGGGGGGGGGCTCACTCTTGCTCAGGCTAGTCTTGAACTCCTGACCTTGAGCTATCCTCCCCGCCTCGGCCTCCCGGAGTGCTAGGATTACAGGCGTGAGCCACTGCACACGGCCAATAATAGGGTTTTCAATGGAGATTTTAAACAAGTGGGAATCAAGATCCTAAAGCATTTCCTGGAAGAGCTGTAACAGGAGAGGGGACATGGCTTTATCAGTAGGATCCTGAGGACAGAGCAGAGTCAAGGCGATGGCTACCAGGAGGTGGAAGTGGTCTAGTCCCAGCGAAGGCAGACCGGTTAAGAACAAAACTGTGGCAACAGTTTTTTTTGGATGCTCAAGGCATTTTGCTTGTTGACTTTCCGGAGGGCCAAGGATGATAACATCTGTTTATTATGAGAATGTTTTGAGAAAATTAGCCAAAGCTTCAGCAGAAAAGCACCCAGAGAGTCCTTCTCCTCCAAGACAATGCTCCTGTTCATTCCTCTCATCAAACAAGGACAATTTTGCGACAGTTTCAATGGGAATTCATTAAGCATCCACCTCACAGTCCTGGTTTGGCTTTTTCTGACTTCTTTTTGTTTCCTAATCTTTAAAAAAATCTGTAAAGGGGGCCGGGTGCGGTGGCTCAAGCCTGTAATCCTAGCACTCTGGGAGGCCGAGGTGGGCGGATCGTTCTGAGCTCAGGAGTTCGCGACCAGCCTGAGCAAGAGCGAGACCCCATCTCTACCAAAAATAGAAAGAAAATTAATTGGACAGCTAAAAATATATAGAGAAAAAATTAGCTGGGCATGGTGGCACATGCCTGTAGTCCCAGCCAGTCGGGAGGCTGAGACAGTAGGATTGCTCGAGCCCAGGAGTTTGAGGTTGCTGTGAGCTAGGCTGACGCCACGG